>CM055126.1:211663035-211915535 GCA_029206835.1 Rana muscosa
AGGCTACCCTGAGGCCCAACACTCGCATGCAAAAAACGGAGTGACGACCAATTCCTGGAAGTCAGCTGCCGTACTGCAGCCCGGAGGGTCTGCAACTTCTCCACAGGGAGGAATACCTTTGCCTCTGAAGAATCCAGAATCAACCCCAGGTACCCTAGGCGTTGAGTGGGCACAAATACTGACTTTTGCGTGTTTAGTATCCAACCACAGTCTCGAAGAGTCTGACAGGTAATGGACACGCTTACCTCTAATTCTGAGCTTGAAGGCGCCTTCAGCAGAAGGTCATATAAGTAGCCTGTGATAGCGATACCCCGCTGTCTTAGAAGTGCCAGAATCGGAGCAAGCACCTTGGTGAACGTCCTGGGTGCTGAGGCAAGGCCCAACGGGAGGGCCACAAACTGGTAGTGGTCCTTCCCGATAGCAAATCGCAGAAACCTCTGGTGTCTGGAGTATATGGGGACATGCAGGTATGCGTCCTTGATGTCCAAGGAGGCCAGAAAGTCCCCCGGATGGAGAGCCGTGACTACAGATCGAACCGACTCCATCCGAAAACTTTGTACCTTCACAAAGCAATTGAGGGCTCTGAGATCCAAGCTTGGACGAACCCCCTCCTTCTTCGGCACAATGAACAGATTTGAGTAAAAACCCCGTTCCAGTTCTGGAACTGGAATAACTACCCCGCGTTCCAGTAGACCCTGGACCGCCCCATACAGGGCCTCCCGACAGGTCGGTAGTAGCTGGAGATTGGAGGTGTTGAATCTGTCCGGTGGACAAGAGAGAAACTCTATCTTGTAGCCTGAGGAGATTACTTCGCAAACCCACCTGTCGGAGATTAGTGCTGTCCACTGAGTCGCGAATTTGCGAAGACGTCTACCCACCCGAGAGCTGGGTGGGGGTGGACCTTCATGCGGACGCAAATTTGTCCGCAGGCTTATTGGGTATGCGGGACCAGGGACGCTTTTGTCCTTGGGCAGGCGCTTTATCGGCCTGGGGTCTTTTCCCTGTCGCCCTAGGGGGACGAAAAAAACACTTGTGTGCAGTAAAGGAGGGCCCTTGCCCTTGGCGTGGCCCCTTACCCTTGCTAATTTGGGGAAGCAAAGTGCTTTTACTTCCTGTGGCATCCTTGATGATGTCATCCAGAGAAGCCCCAAATAGTCTGTCGCCCTTAAAAGGCAGATCCAACAGGGCTTTCTTGGAAGTCTGGTCCGCAGACCAGCCTTTTAGCCAGATCAGGCGGCGTATTGCTACTGCATAAACCGAAGTTTTAGACAGCAGGGGAATAGTATTCATGTCTGACTCGCAGACAAACCTAAGGCCCTGGACCAACAGGTCGGCCAATGTTATCTCATCAGGAGGAGCATCTCGCTCCTTAACCCCTGGAGTAGCAATCTTGCCCATTCAGTAAGTGTGTGAGACACTAGGGCCCCCGCCAATGCCAGGCGTACTGCCGAGCCTACCATTGAGTATAGGTAGCAAGCGAGTGCTTCAGCCTTCTTATCCACAGGGTCCTTGAAAACAGGAGCCCCTTCTACAGGAATTGTGGTGGCTCTATTAAGTCTGGACACCGGAGGGTCCACTATAGGGGGGAGAGGTCCATTTCTTCAGAAAACTCTCCTCAAAAGGGGTACTGTACCGCAAACCTCTTTGGGGCTGTAAAGACCCTCAGTGGGTTCTCCCATTCCTTGTATAAGAGTATATCAAAAGACACACAAGGGAACACCTTAGCAGTGCGGGCAGGTCTATGAAACCCAAGTGGACCGGAGTCTCTGCTGCTTCTGCAGTATTTTCCAATTTTAGCATATCCCGCACTGCAGTAATAAGGTCAGATACCAAAGCCGTCTCGCGTACTGACCTGGACTTGGAGTCATTCTCACTGTCCGGTCACGGTCTGCAGTCTCTGATGCGTCAGAATCTGGGCCCCGAGCCGTAGCTGGACCTGGTTCTGCACCAGAATTATCCCCAGAAGCTTGCAGGGGACGGGGCGTTTACTACCCCCTGTATTCCCGTGTGCTGCTTCCACCCTGGCAGCAAACGCCTCTAGGATTGCAGTCATAGCGTTCATAGACACCTCAGGGGCACCAGCTGCTAAATCTGGTGTTTCAGGGGAGAAGACATCTGGCTCAGATGCCATGCTGACCACACGCTGACACTTACAGGGCTCCAGGCAAGATATCAATAGGCCACCCTCCTGTGCTGCAGAGAGGCCGGGTCACCCAGAGGACTCACCACCCTGGATAGGTACTGCTATGCTGCGCCTGTGATGCTGTCCCTCTGCTGCTGTGTCAGTCTGCTTCTTTTATCAGCACTTCCTGTGTGAATTTTCGCGCCAGTGTAATGCACCCTAGAGGCCGGAGGCTCTCGAAAAATTGTTGCCAAAAACGTCTGTATGGAAGATAATGTGGGCTCTAAGAAAATGGCCGCCGACAGAAGATAGAGGTCACGCAGCCATAGCCCACAAAAAGATGGCCGCCGAACGGCAATATCTGCATACAGGGTGGACAAACATGGCCGCCGATCAGCTGATAGGGGCCAGTGGGTGTGGCCGAACCACAGGAAGATGGCCGCCGGGCAGTCACAAGGGGCCAAACTTGGCATGGACCACCTCAAAATGGCCGCCGACAGCATGGAGGAGGAAGGACACAAACACAGGTAAGAAAAAATGACATTTCTTTTAAATGTTAGTTACAGCCAGCCCCGCTCCAGTGGGACCCCCTAGGTGACCCCCAGCACCCAGCAACCTTTAGCTAGAAGGGAAAGGCAGGGAGAGAGGGAAGAAAGGGGCCACAACCACTTACTTGATCTCTCCAGGAATGTCCAGCTAAATCACCCAGCCGAGGCAGGGGAGTTTTACTTACCTATCCTGCATGTATTCTGCTGGAAGACATTCCAAACAGATCGTCCGCGCACGGAAGGTGACTGTTGGCCAGGCATGCTGTGATTGGACCCAGAAGGGACGATCATATGTATGCTCTGGAGCATGACGCTCACCGGACAGGCTGCTGCGACTCGGCCGTAAGGTCAGCCGAAGCTGAGCGGTCCGATGCAGGCCCTGGAGCGTAAGCTCACCGGCCACCCGTGGAGCGACGGGCATGTCGTGGAAAACCCAGCGCGTAGCTAGGGTCGGCACACGCTCGATGGCCGAAACTGGGGAGACTACAAGGATCGAGGATCCAGCCTGTCACCCAGTCGGCAGTTGATCGAAGATCGCAGGAAACAACAAATTTAGCAAAAAAAATAAAATATTATATATATATATATTATATATATATATATATATATATATATATATAATATAATATATCTATTTTTTCCCCGGACCAATGGGCCCGAAGGGAGCCATGTCCTACTCCTTGCTAGACAGAAAAAAAACTGATCTGTGAAGATGCAGACTGAGAGGGTATACCCAGAGGGTCCGCCCCCTGGGCGGTACTGTAGAAGGTGTGATGCAACAATTTTTACAAGTTTTTCTGCCTAGTCACTCCTAATTAACGGATAATACCCACTTTGTCAATAGAGAAGCTGTGTCGGTCCATGGACGAAAGAGTAAAAGGGCTTTAGCCAAAATCTGGGTCATATGCAGTCCACCCCAAGAAAAAGAGCCGATGTTTGAAGGAAACTGAAAGTGATTGTAAAGTCTTTTTTTTTTTTCCTTAAAAATAACAAAGATGTTATACTTTACCTGCTTTGTTGCAATGGATTTGCACAGAGCAGCCCAGATCCTCCTCTTCTCGGGTCCCTCTTCTGCGCTCCTGGCCCCTCCCTCCTGTTCAGTGCCCCGAACAGCAAGCAGTTTGATATGGGGGCACCTGAGCCGAGTCACAGCTGTGTCCATTCAGACACGGAGCCCCAATCCGGCCCTGCACCCTCTCTCCCGATTGGCTAGCTGACCGATTGACTTTAGCGGGAGCCAATGGCACCGCTGTCATTTCACAGACAATCAGGAAGGAGAATCTCATACAGCCGAGACACTTGTGGACATCGCTGGACAGAGAGGGACCTCCGGAAAGTCTTAGAGGGGCTGCTGCACACAGAAGGCTTTTTATCTTAATGCATAGAATGCACCTTTCTTTCTGCCTTTACAACCACTTTAAGGTGATCACCACAGTGCAAGCAACTGTCTACAAAACAGAAAAACCTGTTATTGTGCAGGAAGTACAAAAATCCCCATAAGATTAGGCAGGCCATACAAGGTGCGAATCGCTTTCCTGCAATCACGGGTTGCAGGAAAGAACTTTGCATGATTCCCACATACACAAACAGTGCCGACAGGAAAATTAGCAATAGTCTTCTACCAGCAGAGGGCAGCGGCAGCCACCCCCACCAAGTAAAGACAGCGATCATCAATTGCGGCTTTAGCAGCCACTTGCGATAATAGCAAGCGAATCTGGCAGGCTGGTTGTACCCAAGTTGATCGATCAACTTAGCACATTCAGTTTGCCCATTAACAGTCTGGATCTCGGCTGGTTCCTGCTGAACCAGCCGAGATTCGAACTTTGCCTTAACAAGCAAATTTATGAATGGATTTTAAATTTGCTTTTTTTATTTTTTTTTAATGCACAACAGATAGCTAACTGGGAAAAATCACAAAAGACCAAATCGCAACCATTCTTTGCAGTGGTTTACTGTACTACACCAATGTTGCAATATATTACAGCGAAGTTCCAATCACCTGTGAAAAAAAAGAATAGCCAGCAGCTACAAAAACTGTAGCTGTCGACTCTTAAAGAAATGGCTACTCACTTGTCCCGCGGTCCAGCAGTGTCACCCCAGTCGGTTTTACCCGCTGTCTTCTTTCCTCAGCGTTGGCATCTTCACTATGGGTATCCAGCTGTGACAGCTTGTGGCTTCACAGTTGGGTGCCCAGTGCGCACGTGTGAGCAGCGCAAGCGCACCGTGAATGGAGTCTTCTGGGATCGGTCAGTGCTCCAGAAGACTGCGGAGGGGAGGGACGAACGAGAAATGGGTGGTGAGAACAGAAGTGGAAGCGGGTACCTGTCAAAATTAGGTACCTGCTCTCCAACACCCCCCCCCCCCCCACCCACCTCCTCAAAAGTGCAGATTCTTGAAGAGGAGCGAGGGAAGAGTCCATAAGGCGGAACTTCACCCCTTTGAGTGCCCTTGAAGGCAGCAAATTGATTAATGAAGTAGTGACACCACTGGACACCACTCTCTCTTGAGCATAGTTGCTATAAGACATGTGCGATTCATTTCGCTACAAATCTAAAATTAAGAGAAAAAAAAAATTTGGAGATTCGGATGCATCCAAATATCAGAATTACAATAGTAACAAAATTTTAACGAATCCAAAATAACAAATAGCAATTTTATTTGTATTCAGTCGGATGACAGAATGCGACAGTTTGGGCCTTTTGTTAATGTTTGAAACATCCCAAAAAAGGGATTTTTATAACAGCTTACCTGTAAAATCCTTTTCTTGGAGTACATCACGGGACACAGAGCGACTTAGTCATTACTAATGGGTTATATAGTTTACCTTCAGGTGTTGGCACTGGCCAATTCCAAACCGGAAGTACCCTCCCCTATATAAGCCCCTCCCACCCGGGAGCACCTCAGTTTTGTAGCCAAGCAATAAGTGTCCCAAAAAGAGGGGTGGGAGCTCTGTGTCCCGTGATGTACTCCAAGAAAAGGATTTTACAGGTAAGCTGTTATAAAAATCCCTTTTTCTTTTTCGTACATCACGGGACACAGAGCGACTTAGTCATTACTAATGGGACGTCCCAAAGCAATGCCAAATGAGGGGGGGGTACATAAGCTGGGCGCCATCAGGCATGAGGATCTTTTGCGGCCTGCAACACACTGCGCCCAAAGGCGACATCCTCCTGACTTCTAACGTCTACCTGATAGAATCTAGTAAACGTGTGTACCGAAGACCATGTTGCGGCCTTACATACTTGAGCCAGGGAGGCCTGGTGATGCACTGCCCATGAAGTTCCAACCGCTCTTGTGGAGTGCGCCCTAACTTTGAACGGAGGCGGTCTCTTTCTCAAGCCATAGGCTTGTATTATGACCTGTCGAATCCACTTGGCTAAAGTAGATTTTGATGCTGCCTGACCCCTTCTGGGGCCTTCCGGCAGAACAAACAAAGAATCCGTTCTGCGAATCTGAGCAGTGGCTTTTAGATAAGCTTTAACTGCTCTTACCACATCCAAAGAATGTAATAACTTTTCCTCTACTGAGCTAGGTTTGGGGAAAAAAGAAGGAAGAACCACATCTTGGTTCAAATGAAACCTCGATACCACCTTAGGAAGAAAGGCTGGATGAGGACGTAATACTACTCTGTCCTTATGGACAACCAGATATGGCTCCTTACAGGACATAGCTGCTAATTCCGACACTCTTTTAGCCGAACAAATGGCTACTAAGAAAACCAATTTCCTGGTGAGAAGAACCAAGGAAATGTGTTGTAATGGTTCAAACGGTTGTTTCTGTAGAACCGACAGAACCAGGTTTAAGTCCCAAGGACATATGGGAATACTAACCGGAGGGCTAATACGCATCACTCCTTGTATAAAGGCTTTGACTAGTGAATGCGAAGCCAAGGGCCTTTGAAAAAATATTGACAAGGCCGAAATCTGACCCTTGATAGTACTCAAGGCCAGCTTCCTATCTACAGCCCACTGTAGGAAGTCCAGAATCCTCCCTATCATGTACTTACGTGGATGCCATTTCTTGGTCTCACACCACGTAATGTACGCTTTCCAGATCCTATAATAGATCTGCCTGGATACCGGTTTCCTGGCATTGATCATGGTAGATACCACAGAATTAGAGAGCCCTCTCTTTTTCAGAATGTGGGCTTCAATAGCCAGGCCGTCAAACCTAGGGCTGGTAAGGAAGGGTGGTATATCGGTCCTTGCGACAGCAGGTCCGGACGAAGTGGGAGGGTCCAAGGACTCCTCACTGACATTTTTACAATCTCCGCGTACCATGCCCTTCGGGGCCACGCTGGAGCCACCAGAATCACTGGTTTCTTTTCTACCCTGATTCTGCGGAGTAATCGCGGTAACAATTGTGGCGGTGGGAATGCATATATCAGCTTGAACCGATCCCAAGGGAACACTAGGGCATCCGAGCCGCAAGCTAGGGGATCCCTTGTGCGAGACACAAACCTGTCCACCTTTGCGTTGAATCTGGATGCTAGCAGATCTACATCCGGTGTTCCCCACCGCTGGCATATTGCCTGGAAAACCTCGGGGTGAAGAGACCATTCCCCCGGGCATAATTGTTGGCGACTTAGAAAGTCCGCTCTCCAATTTTCCACTCCTGGGATGAAAACCGCGGATATGGCTGGGACATATCTTTCTGCCCACTCCAGGATGCAATTTGCTTCCTTCTGGGCTGCACGACTTTTGGTGCCACCCTGATGATTGATATATGCCACTGCCGTGGCATTGTCTGATTGAATTCTGACAGGGGACCCCTGGAGTTTGGATGTCCATGCTACTAGGGCATACCGGGCTGCTCGTATCTCTAAGAGATTGATGGGCAGGGCCTTTTCTGCTTCTGACCACCTGCCCTGGAGAGACCATTGCTCCAGCACTGCCCCCCAGCCGATGAGGCTGGCATCTGTAGTGACCACCTTCCAAGAAACCGGACTGAAGGGTTTCCCTCTTTCCAGATTCTGGGGCACCAACCACCAATGGAGGCTCTTGCGAACGGAAGGGGACAGGGACATTGGTAAGTCTAAAGCCTGAACTTTTTTGTTCCAGGCTGACAGTATGGCCCTTTGCAAATTCCTTGAATGGAATTGACCGTAGGGTACCGCTTCGAATGAAGCCACCATCTTTCCCAGCAGCCTCATGCAGAGACGTATGGATGGTTTTCTTTTTGTACCCACTAAGTGGGTCAAATTTCTTAAAGACGACACCTTCTCTGGAGGTAAGAAAATCTTTCTCTGATTTGAATCCAGCCTTAGCCCTAAGTATTCCAGACTTTTGACTGGTCTTAGAGCTGACTTGTCCCGGTTGATAATCCAACCGTGATATTCCAGATACTCGATTGTCTTGTGAATAGCTACTTCCAGCTTTTCCACTGAGTGGTCTATTAGTAGCAGGTCGTCTAGATATGCCATTATCGTTACACCCTGTGTTCTTAGATTGGCCAATAATGGGGCCAGAATTTTTGTGAACACTCGTGGTGCTGTGGCCAGACCGAAAGGTAAGGCTCTGAACTGAAAATGGCGCCCTTCTACTGCAAAGCGTAGAAATTTCTGATGGGCCGGAAAGATGGGAATATGCAGATAAGCATCCCTTATGTCGATCGAGGCTAGCCATTCCTGCCCTTGTAGGGCGGTGGCCACTGATCGGATCGACTCCATCCGAAAGGTCCTGATATTTAGGAACTTGTTTAGCCCTTTTAGATTTAATATGGGCCTCACGTCCCCATTTGGTTTGGGGACTGTGAAAAGGTTCGAGTAAAACCCGAATCCGCTTTCTTCCAGGGGAACCTTCATGATTACCCCTTGGAGCAATAGTTGTTCTAGTGCCAGAAGGAGGGATCCTCTCTTTTGGGGATCTCTTGGCACGTTTGACCTCATAAATTGGGCAGGAGGAGTGCCTTTTAACTCCAGCTTGTATCCCAGACTTACTGCGGAGAGCACCCATCTGTCTCTGATGGTGTCCCGCCAGGTCTCTGTGAACAACTGAAGTCTTCCCCCCACCCGATTGAGCGGGGGCAATACTTCATGCCTTAGGGGGAGGTTTTGTACCTCTCTTGATCCAGGGCTTCTTGTTACCCTGTGATTGTCCCTGATTTCTGCCCCCTGAATTTGACCGCGGAGGCCGTCGGAACTGCTTCACAGCCGATGTGCCCGGGACTGGAGAGGTAGGCCTCTTAAAAGAAGGACTTCTACCCTTGTTCTTAACCGGTAAGAGTGAACTTTTACCGGCAGAAATTTTTTGGATATATTTGTCCAGATCTTCTCCAAATAAGCGTTCTCCATGAAATGGGAAGCTAACCAGCAGTTTTTTACAGGGAGCTTCAGCAGAACAGTTTTTGAGCCACAGAAGCCTACGCATATGTACTATAGACAGCGTAAAGCGGGAGGCCTGTTGGATTGTATCCTTTATGGCGTCCACCGCAAAACACAAGGCTCTAGGCAGGTCAGCTAGGGCATGAGCCTGCTGATCTGGTAAGTCCCTTAAGACTTGTTTCAACTGATCTTTCACTGCTTGGCAGACTCCAATCGCTGCTACCGCAGGTTGTGTCACCATACTTGCTGTAGAGAAAGCAGATTTTAGTAAAGACTCCAATTTTTTATCTATTGGGTCTTTGAACATTGGAACATTATCTACTGGACATGTCAGTGATTTGTTAACAGAAGAGATGGCTGCGTCCACTATAGGGACCCTCCATTTTCTTATGAACTTATCCTCCATGGGATAGATCACCGGAAATCTCTTGGGGGGAGCAAATATTTTATCAGGATGCTCCCAATCCTGGTAAATAAGCCCTTCTAATAAAGGGTGGATTGGGAAGGAACAGACCGCCTGGGGAGCTTTTAGCGACCCCAGCGAGGAAACCGTAGTGGATGGTGGTTCCGCCAGAGGCATTTTAAATGCTGATCGGACCATGTTAGTCAGAGACTGAACCCATAATCTTTCAGCCTGAGAAGCTGAGAAAGGTTCTTCCACTGTTGATTCCTCCATAACTGAATCAACCTCATCCTGATCCCCTTCAGGTAGGTCGATCTCTGTGTGGGGCTGTTCCTCCACTAACAGGCACTCTGAAGGAGGAGACGGAGATCGGACGCGCTTTTCCTGTGACAGGGAAGCAGCGATCAATGCTGTTAATCTCTCTTCCAATCCTCCCAGAGTTGAGGATAAAACCTCCTCTGTTATATATACAGGAGCAGGTGGACTGGGGACAGCCGCAGCACCAGGCATTCCTGCGGGGTTTCTACGGCTACTGACCTCTGCATTCTCAGGGGAGATTGGTGCAGTGCAAGCATGCCCAATATCCTCAGAGCCCGATGGAGACCCCTTTGGCTTCCTGGAAGATCTATTTCCGGAGCGTCTGGACGACATATCCTTTAAGCACAAAGCTGAGGTATTCCCGTCGTCATACACCAATTTTTGCTGGTAATAGTCTAACACAGGTGCTGCTATATACCAGCTGGTGTCCACTAAAGTGCCTTTCTATGGGGATGCCTGCATCAACCGCCTCTGTGTGCCACTGTTTGTTGCTAGCTCTGTTTGCATGCAGCTGACACTTGTACTGTGTCTTAACCATGCTGGGACGCCCGCACATGCGCAGAAGCGCCGCGGCGCGCATCGAGCGTCATCCACCCGCCCCGCCCCTTTTTTTCCATAGGAGGCGCGTGCACGCGCCCGCGCGCGTGCCCGTGCGCCAATGGCGCCCTTTTCGAAAACCAACAGAGGACTAGGAGCCAGGGCCCTTTTTGCCGGAGGGCCTGTGCGGTGGATGAACGCAGCAACAGGGCAGAGGAAGTGGATTCCCTCAGAGAAACTTACCAGCTGCCTGGATCTTTTGAGTTGAGAAAACCAAAGATCCACATTTACAAGAAAAATGGACTACAGCGGCCTCTAGTGGTTTAACACAGGTACCGCGGTCCCTGTTTTTTTTTTTTTTTTTTCTTGACTACTATTAAAATTTTACATTTTCAGTAGTTATAGGCAAACACAGATATTTAGCGGGAATACCGTTAGGTAACAGACAGAAAGACAAATTAGGCTTGGGGGTCCCCCAATAGAACCAAGTTCCTGAGGGCCCCCACTTACCTGATCCCCGCCGCAGGACTTTGTTTGGTCCACAAAAGTCCAAACTTCACCTATCACGGCAGGCATTGTAATTAAACCTTCAGGGACCGGGTTCCCAAGGATTCCACTCCCCTGGACCTGTATAGCACCCTGCACAGACAGCGTCTTGGTCGTGGGTATGACCAGAGCTCTGGATCCCAGGGTCCAGCCCTCCTAAGAGAAGCATTACAGGCAAAACCTTGCTCTTCTGCTGCAAGGCCCGGGTACCGACCGTTTAGCTATGAAGCTTTTTTGGTGGGATCCGGAACAGCTTACTAAGGCCCAAAAGAACCTGTACGCAAGCCCAGTGAAAACACATGTTACTCTTTGGCCAACACCTTAGACACTGGCAAAAAACTGAGGTGCTCCCGGGTGGGAGGGGCTTATATAGGGGAGGGTACTTCCGGTTTGGAATTGGCCAGTGCCAACACCTGAAGGTAAACTATATAACCCATTAGTAATGACTAAGTCGCTCTGTGTCCCGTGATGTACGAAAAAGAAATAATGCAACATAACAAATGAGCCGAATTGATTCGGACCCATTCATTTTTATTCCAGTGAGCGTAGCGTGAATATTCCAAATAAGTTTTATTATTTTGTAGTGAGGTTGAACTTCAGAGACCATTCGTTCAATTTGTATGTCAGTTGGGAAGAAATTAATTAAACTTAATAACATAACGAATGAATACGTATTCTATCAGATTCATTCGTTTCATTTGAATGAGAACTGCGCAGTCGTTTTTGACTCTTGGATAATCCGATGATTCTTTTTGCATAAATATCTTTCATTATTATAAAAAAAAAAGCACTACAGATCAATTGAAAACATATTGCAATAAATACAGTATGGTATAAGATAGCGCTGGGTGATTTTGGCCCAAAAAAAAAAAAAAATCGATTCACTATTCAAAAGAGTTTTTTTTTCCCTGATGGACACCGCGCCGGTCCTAAGGAGCTGCGGGAAGGAGTTTTTAGGCGAGGCTTCGGCCTAGTCAGCGGAGCGCCGGTCCTATGGAAAATAAATAAATCGATTTGGTCAAAATTTGAATCGATTTGCCCTTGCAACTCGATTCAAATAGATTTTTTTCCCCCAGCCCTAGTATAAGAGTGGAATAAGAGGATTCCTACTT
This sequence comes from Rana muscosa, assembly GCA_029206835.1. NCBI lineage: Eukaryota > Metazoa > Chordata > Amphibia > Anura > Ranidae > Rana > Rana muscosa. Next base: position 211,674,944 of record CM055126.1, read on the forward strand.
CTTGCGTTTGGGTTGGATGGAGGCGCATCCAACAGAATCTCTGAATCAGAACATAACTAATGAATCCAAAACATATTTAGTTCCATTCTTTAGGCAGCACGGTGGCTAAGTGGTTAGTGCAGCACTAGGGTTGTCGGCAGTGGCGGCTAATAAGCCCGGCCCCCTCTTTTGCCCAACCCCCCCATTGCTTCTCTTCCCGGTCAAACAGGAAGTTGGTTCTAAGACTCCCTGGCCAATCGGTGTCAGGACAAGCTTCCTGAATGGCCGGAGGGAGAAGCAGGAAGACACTAGCCAACATTAACCACTTGGGATCCGGGCCATTGTCAAATGACGGCCACAAGGTGGCTCTACAGGGCCGGGAGGCCGTCATATGACATCCTCGGGCTGGGGGGCGCGCGCCTGCCACGTCACTTAGGTGCCGATGCGCGTGCCTGGTGGCCTCGAAGGCCGCCAGGTACCCGTGATCGGCAGTCAGAGTCAGGGACGTGGATCTCTGTGTGTAAACACAGAGATCCACATCCAGTCAGGCAGAGGAGACGGATGCTGTGTCCCTTGTACATAGGGACACCCGTCGGTCACCTCCCCCAGTCAGTCCCCTCCCCCCACAGAAAGAATCACCTAGCAGAGCACACATTTAACCCCTTGATCGCCCCCTAGTGTTAACCCCTTCCCCGTCACATTTATACAGTAATCAGTGCAGTTTTATAGCACTGTTCACTATATAAATATGAATGGTCCCACAAATGTGTCCAATGTGTCCGCCGTAATATGACAGTCCTGACAAAAATCGCAGATAACCGCCATTACTAGTAAAAAAAAAAAAAAAAAAAAAGGCAATTCTATCCCCTATTTTGCAGGCGCTATAACTTTTGCGCAAACCAATCACTATACGCTTATTGCAAAATTTTTTACCAAAAATATGTAGAATACGTATCGGCCTAAACTGAGTAAAAAATTTTATTTATTTTTCTTAAAAATTGGATATTTATTCTAGCAAAGTTTTTTTCATAATTGCCAGTCTTTTTTTGTTTATAGCGCAAAAACTAAATACCGTGGAGATGATCAAATACCACCAAAAGAAAGCTCTATTTGTGAGAAAAAAAAAAAAAAAAAAAAAGGGACGTCAGTTTGGGAGCCACGTCGCACAACCGCGCAATTCTCATTCAAATCGTGACAGTGCTGAAAGCTGAAATTTTGCCCGGGCAGGAAGGGGGTATATGTGCCCAGTAAGCAAGTGGTTAATTCACTAATGTCCAACAGGGTGGGCTCAGGGCGCAGTGCCCCGAGCCCATCCGTTTTTGAAGCGAATTAGAGCCTCAGTCTTTATCCACTTGAATACCTGGCATTTTTATCCCCTTCCTGCTCAGACCAATTTTGAGCTTTCATGCGCTGTCGCATTTTGAATGACAATTGTGCGGTCGTGCGACGTTGTACCCAAATTAAATTTTGATAATTTTTTTTCCCCACAAATAGAGCTTTCTTTTTGTGGTATTTTATCATCGCTGCGTTTATTTTTTGCGCTATAAAACAAAAAGAGTGACAATTTTGAAAAAAACAATATTTTTTACTTTTTGCTATAATAAATATCCCAATTTTTTTTTGAGAAAAAAAAAAAAAAATTCCTCAGTTTAGGCCGATATGTATTCTTCTACATTTTTCGGGTTAATTAAAAAAAAAAAAAAAAAAAAAAAAAAAAAAAATCGCAATAAAGCGTATATTGATTGGTTTGCGCAAAAGTTATAGCGTCTACAAATTAGGGGATAGATTTGTTATTTTTATTATTTTTTTTTCTTTTACTACCAATGGCGGCGATCTGCGATTTTTATCGTGACCGACATTGTGGCAGACATATTTGGACACTTTTGACACTATTTTGGGACCATTCACATTTATACAGCGATCAGTGCTATAAAAATGCACTAATTACTGTATAAATGTGACTGGCAGGGAAGGGGATAACACTAGGGGGCGATCAAGGGGTTAAATGTGTGTCCTAGGGAATTATTCTAACTGTGGGGGGAGGGGACTGATGAGAGGAGGTGACCGATCGTTGTTCCTATATATAAAAGGAACATACGATCAGTTCTCCTCTCCCCTGACAGGACGTGGATCTGTGTGTTTACACAGACACAGATACAGATCCACGTCCCTGCTCTGTGAAGAGCAATCGCAGGTGCCCAGCGGCCATCCCGGCTGCGGGGCACACGCATCGGGACCACAGTGATGCGCCCTCGCCACAATGCCGGGAAAAGAGGGAGGGAGGGAGGGTTCCTGCCTCCGTCATTTCACAATACGGCGGTAGGCAAGTGGTTAAGCATATGCTTAAAAAAAATAATAATTGAAATCCATGCGTCCGACGCCCCTGCGCCCCTAATAGTTGGGCTGCCACTGGTTGCCAGTTACAGCAATGTCCTTTCAAGTATGGGCAGCACAGGGACAACGTGGTTAGCACTTCCACCTTGCAGCATCCTGGCAGCAAGGTCCATAAAGACATGGATGAGCAAGTTTGGGGTTGGAGGAACTTAACTGGCCTGCACAGAGTCCTGACCTCAACCCGATGGAACACCTGTGGAATGAATTTGAGTGGAAACTACGAGCCAGGCTCTCATCCAATATCAGTGCCTGACCTCATACGCTTCTGGAAGAATGGTAAAACATTCCCATAGACACACTCCTAAACCTTGTGGACAGCTTTCCCAGAAGAGTTGAAGCTGTTATAGCTGCAAAGGGTGGGCCAACTCAATAGTGAACCCTACGGACTAAGACTGGGATGCCATTAAAGTTCATGTGTGTGAAGGTGTCCCAATACTTTTGGTAATACAGTGTATATGAAACGAATACCGAAAACAAAATCATTCTAACAGAATTTTGTTTTGTCATTATTTACGGATGCATCTGATATGAAACCAAATTTTTCTGTCGTACTCATGTCTAGTAGGGATGAGCTCCGGCGTGTTCGCACACTCCATGTGCAGAGCCCGCCAAGAAGTCGGCACGGCGCTGCGCTAATCACAGGGAGGGAGACATGTCCCGATCTCTGCAGCCGCTCATCAGGAAATGTCTCCCTGGCTGTGATTAGCGCAGCGCCGTGCCGACTTCCTGGCGGGCTCTGCACAAGGAGCGTGGTGCGAACACGCCGGAGCTCATCCCTAATCTCTAGTTGCCATGAAAAACTGGAAGTAATGTGACGTGTAGAGAAAAATGTGCCCAGATTAATGATCGGGTCAACAAGTTCTGATACCTTTGATGAAGATCAAATATGGAGAGTGGGGGGGGGGGGGGCTGGAGGGATGGCACAGCCTTAGTTCATCTTTTGCAATTCTAAGTGCAGAATTGGGTGCTTTGCTACGCCCGGGCATAGGATTACGCGGCACGACAATGACGCTGACTACCTTCATGTAACCGAAGAGGCAGAATGAAGTTAGGGTGAGGCTGGGCCAGAATCTCAGGTGGCTTCAAGACAAGAAATTCCCCTTTGCATGTTAACAATTTTGAAGTCATGGATTCAGAGAGCGCTCATTAGTGGCGGCACACAAACAAGGACACAAAACACACGTCAGTGTCTACAGAGATCAGGCAAGGGAAGAGTTAAATTGCAGTTGACAGCGTTCTCCTCCTCCTCCCCCCCACCTGATGGAGAGCATGTGTGTCTGTATGTATGTATGTGCCTCTCCCCTCCCTCAAGGGCTTCCTACCCTCCTCCTCTAAGCTCAGCTTTAAAGGCAGCTACAAGTAGACACAGCAACAGACAAGGCTGCTAAAGTCCGCTTTACTTCCAGTGACCGGAGGAAGAGTGCGGATCTGGTGGTCCAGTATATAAAGCAAGGTCAGGACACTTTCCGTCTCACCAAAACTTCAGTAGGTTCACCTACTGTGCAGCGCTGCATTCTGGGTAAGCACCGTCGTTTCAGGCACAGGCAAAAAAGTTTACAGCACTGGATCTTTTTGATAGTTTGGATCGCTTTTAGCGCTCTACCAAAAAAAACACAGCTGTAAAACTTTTAGTAGCATCTAGACAGAGCTCAAAAAGTTGAGAACAGCGCTAATCTGTAGTCAAGTTCAGGGTTCTAGGTCAAGAACTGGATTCCCAGCTAAGCTAGACCTTCATACTTGGACTACCATGCAACGTGAAGGATGCAGGATGAGTGGAGGGGTCCAGGAGCCGGCCACGGCTGGGATGATCACTTTAGATGACCTGGACAACATGACCGATGATTTGGGCTCAGATTCGGCTTATAACAGTAACGGGAGTGTAGAGGAAGAAGCGGAGCCCATGGAAGATGGAGAACAGGACCGTCTACTGAATTACTGGCAAACCGTAGCTAGAGGACATCAGGTGGAGGTGCCAAATGGTAAGAAGCAGTGTTTCATGTTTATAGGGACTACTTTGGTGTTTTAGCATAACCATACATGTATGCACCCGTTGCAGATAGAATGTACTGTGACCACAACAAAAATGCCATTACAAATACCGGTATTGTACTCATGCAAATGACCCCATACTAAAACTGATAGCTTCATGTCCACATATACCGGTACTGTACTTGTGTAAATTCTCCGATACTAAAACGAATACTTTCAAGTCCATATCTATGGATGACAGGAGTCACTTTGGGGACGGGGGGGGGGGGGCTTGTGGAACCCAGCTTACCTTGGAGAGCTCTGGAAGCCCCTTGTCCAGCTCCCCCGGCCCCTCCTATGTGTAAGTCACCCTGTGTCTATTAGGGGCACAGAGTGACCAAGAACCCCAGTCTGAACTTCTGAAAATGATTCGATACTAAAAACGGATACCGTATATACTCGAGTATAAGCCGAGTTTTTCAGCACATTTTTTTGTGTGCTAAAAATGCCCCCCTTATACACAAGTCACCTTTTTGCGCCCGATCTTCCGGACTTTGGTGGCCCGATACCGGCCGTAGGTCCCCTAGACCCCAAACTTGGCACACATGTAGCCCCACTCTTTCTCTACAAGTGTGCAAAGTTTGTTGTCCGGGGGACCTACAGCCGGGGAGCACCGATTTTTCAAATCTGGGCACCCCTTCCATAGACTCCCATGTTAAACGGTCATTTCTCTGGTACGATTTTGAGCATGGTTCAGGTGCGATTTCCATTGTCATACATCTTGACAATTCGCACCTGAACCGCTGAACAAAGTTGCACCAAATGGGGGGGGGGGGATCCCGCTGTCAAAACCAAAACGCATACATGTGAACTCTGTACAGGACACTAGAAATAGGTATCAGCGAGTACTTGAGAAAAAGTATCGGTACTCAGTCTTGGTACTAACTGGCATTAGTGCATCCCTTACAAATATTTCTTGGTTCTTTATGCAAACGCTTTGTGATGTATACATTTTCATGTGGCCTCAAAAACAGGATTACGCCAAACAGGTCAGAGAACATCTATGGTATGCCCTCTATTCAGGACCACATAAATCATTCGTTGTGCAGCCTCGGGCACAGAAGATGGTTAAATGCATTGCTGGCACACTTATGGAGCGGTGAATGCATGGCATGGTAACAGTTGTTCAGTCATTTAGTGGTGTCCGACCATTCGTGACCTCCTAGACCATTGCACCCCAGGCTTTTCTGTCCTCCACTGCCTCCCGGAGCTCGCTTATTTTCATAGTAACAGTACCAATGTGTTAATATCTACATTCCAGGATATGCTGGAAAAGAATTTCCATGTGATACTAACGTATTAAGTGATACTACTACAGTAAATTGTATTCATGTGACAATTATATTATAACCCCTAAAATGAGTAACACATTGGGGGAGATTTACTGAAACTGGTGCAGCTGTGCATAGTAACCAATCAGCTTCTAAGTTCAGCGTGTTAAAAAAAACTAAAACCTAGAAGCGGATTGGTTACTATGCACATCTGCACCAGATTCTGAGTGCCCCAGTTTTAGTAAATCAGCTAAGTAGTTAGCACTTCCACCTAGCAACACTGGGGTCATCGGTTCGAATCCCAACCATAGCAATACCTGCCTGGAGTTTGCATGTTCTCCCTATTCCCACGTGGGCTTCCTCTGGGTACTCCGGTTTCCTCCCAACACTCCAAAGACATGCTGGTAGGTTAATTGGCCCTAGTATGTATGTATGAGAGTTCGGGACCTTAGATTGTAAGCTCCTTGAGGGTAGGGACTGATGCGAATATACAATATATGTGTGAATTGACAGCGCTATATAAAGTAAATACCTGTAATGAATGAAAATCTCCCCCATTAGATTACATGACACTATACACACACACACACACACACACACACACACACACACACACACACACACACACACACACACACATTGCAGCTCAAAAAAAAAAAAAAAAAAACACCCCGCTTTTACAGGCATTTGAGGCTTTTTTTCAGCTTGAAGAAGCTTGTACTTAATTTGGGGCTCTTTTGCACATTTTTATTGAGTTTTTATTTTTATTTTTTCACAAAGCCTCCCCTCAGCTATTTTTTTTTTTATACTTTAATATTTTTGTATGCGTTTGCAAACTTCTGCACGTTTTTTGGGCAAGAAACCTCCACAGATGTCTCTGAAATCGCCCCCGAAGTCGGGACGGACATGTGAGAATTAAATTGTGTGTGTTCAGCTGAACTCGCACGATTTCATTCTCGCTGTCAGTGTGAACCTGGGCTTCTGCCTCGAAGGCCCCTTTCACACTGGGCTCGGGAGGTGCGCTGGCGGTATAGCGCTGCTTTTTTTAGCTAGCTAGCGACCGAGAAAGGGTTAAAACCGCCCGCAAACTTTGCGGGCGGTATAGCCGCGTTGTCTTATTGATTTCAATGGGCAGCAGCGGTAAACACAACGCTCCTTCGCCGCTCCAAAAAAAGCGGCTAGCGGGACTTTTGGAGCGGTCCTGCTAGCGCATCGCTTCAGTGCGAAAGCCTTCGGGATTTCACACTGAAAACTGCAGGGCAGGATTTTTTCAGGCGCGATTTTGAGCGCTAAAACGCCTCAGTGTGAAAGGGGCCTAAGAGCATAGACTATACATAGCAGAACTATGGGACCACTCCTGAGAATGCTAGATGCCTGCCTGACCCTGGATTCAATACTTCTGAGTCACTTTATCTGCCCATACATAGTCAGATTTTCATGCGAACAATTACACAAAGCTCCTTCATCAGGTCATTGATAAAGCCACCAGTGACTATACAAAGTTCCTGAAAATTTTGGTTCAGTTGCCATGACAATGTTGTGAAATGTAACATTTAAAAGATATTCTAAAATCTTGTTTTTTGTTTAAAAATAAACATGTACTTGCCTGCTCTGTGTAATGGTTTTGCACAGAGCAGCCCAGAGCCTCCTCTTTTTGGGTCCCTCGCCGGTGCTCCTGGCCCCTCCCCCCTGCCAAGTGCCCCCATAGCAAGCACCCAAACCAAGACGCTGCTCTGTGTGTTCATTCAGACACAGAGCTGCTGCTCGGCCCTGCCCCCTCCCTCTCCTCATTGGCTCACTGCTTTTGATTGACAGTAGCAGCAACCATCTCTCCACTGCTACTAAAGTACCAGATACCCAGCCTCACCAGATCGCCCTCATCTCTCCCTCCTTTCTGCGGGAACCAATAGCGCCTACTGTGTTTCTCAGCCAATCAGGAGGGAGAGTCCCAGACAGCTGAGTCTCTTGCGCAACACTGGATCGAGATGGGGCTCAGGTAAGTGTTAGGGGGGCTGAGGAGGCTGCTGCACACAGAAGTTTTTTTTATCTTAATGAATAGAATGCATTAAAGTGGAGTTCCACCCAGATTAACAACTTTATCTTATCCCCTTCAACACACTGCCAACATGTTCACTTGACAAATCTTTATTTTTTTTTCTCTGTAAATACCGTATTACTGCCGTTTCAAGACGGACTTCCGGGACTTGACTCCCGCTGGAGTAGGCGTTGCTACTGTATTCCCCGGCGCCGCAATGACTCTTAGGAGCTTGGTGTCATGCTTCCCAAGAGTCATTGCGGAACGCCGTACTAGGATTTCCATCACAACGGGGCGTGAACTTTCAATGACGCCGCCCGTTGTGATGGCAACCATAAACCCCACGCATGCGCAGAAACGAGCGGTGAATGCTGGGAGATCAGCATTCACTGCATACAGAAAATCATTGCTTGTGGGCTTCAACATGCCCACAAGCAAAATGGAAACTGCCATGCTCGCATTTTCAAAGTTCTTCTTTTGCTGGAAAACGGACATGGGATATTTCATGACATCAAACGAGTAAGTATTTATTTATAATGCGAAAACCTATTGAATACCAGAAAAAAAAAGAAAAAATTATTTGCCGCAGAACCTCCGCTTTAAGATAAAACAACCTACTGCCTTTAGAACCACTATTATTATTATACAGGATTTATATAGTGCCAACAGTTTGCGCATCGCTTTACAATGTAAAGGGAGACAATACACCAACAGTAAGATTCAAAACAAGAGGGTTAGAGGAGCCCTGCTCCTGCGAGCTTACAATCTAAGAGGGAGGGGCTAGTAAAACAAAAAAAAAGGTAGGGACTGTGAGGGATGAACTGATGAGGGAAGTAGATGATTCAGTTGGTAGCTGGAGGCAGGATAGGACTCTCTGAAGAGATGAGTTTTCAAGGATCGCCTAAAAGTGGACAGAGTAGGAGATAACCAGACAGATTGGGGTTGTGAGTTCTAGAGGAAGGGAGAGGCTCTGGAGAAGTCCTGGAGATGAGCATGGGAAGAGGAGACAAGGGAGCTAGAGAGCAGAAGGTCTTAATAGGAGTAAGAAAAATGGAGAGGACGGTTTGGGTGATATTTGGAGATTAGATTGGTGATGTAGTTCAGGGCAGAATTGTGAATGGCTTTGTACGTTGTTAGTGTTTTGAATTTTATTAGTTGGGCAATGGGGAAACCAATGGAGGGATTGGCAGAGAGGGGTGGCGGACATTGAGCGGTTGGTAAGGTAGATGAGTCCAGCAGCGGCATTCATGATAGACTGAAGAGGGGATAGCTTGCGAAGGGGTAGGCCAATGAGGAGGAAGTTACAATAGTCAAGTCGAGGCGAGCGATAACAAGGGAGTGAATACGTTTCTTAGCGGTGGTGCTTTAAGTTCAGAATGGACAGAAGTGAATGAGATTCCAAACAGGAAGCACATTAAAGGCAGCCACAGCTCGCCCCTTCTCATTGGCCGACTGGCTGTGATTGACAGCAGTGGGAGCCAATGGGTTCCGGCTGCGGTCTCAGCCAATGAGGAGATAGAGTTCCGAGACTATCTTAAACATCACTGGATCAGAGGGAGCTCAGGTAAGAATTTGGGGGCTGCTGCACACAAACCTTCAGCCTTTAAAAAAAGGTAAAAAACCTTATACAAGCAGTTAGACTTGTTAGAAGTTATTCGGCCAGATATGACACAAGACAAATTTCCGATCCTTTTCCTTTGATTTTCCGCATCCGATGTGACCACACCAACCATATGGAAATCAAACGTTTCAGACACAGTGTACGGATAGCGTCATCCAGTAAACCGATGCAGTCAGAGAAGACAAAACTCCCGATTTGCATATATTCAAGACAATCTGCCATTGTTTTCAGATCAAGTTAAATTATCTTATGACAGGTAACCCTTTACCAAGAACAAGCCTTCCACTGCAGGCTTATTTTCGTTTTCAGTCATGGAAACCTAGAAGTAACGTAGCGCTTCTCCTCAGCACAAGCAGGCGTATATACTAATCGGCCGTTGGCTGTTATGGTAATAGAGAGTTCCACCAGTGATCAGCAGAAGACAGGATAAACCAGGTGTACAAGATGATTCAAGCTGACCTTGCACTGCAATCACAGCACTAACACCACTTTAGCCGTCTGTTAAAGAAAAGTTCCACCCTGAATTTTTTTTTCAGCATTAGACTACTCTAAACCTATTATAAAAAACAAAAAAAAAAAAAAAAAAAAAAAGATTTGGAGGAAAAAAATGTTTTCTACTTACCAGAATCGCCCTGTCGCTATGTAGTCCTCCTAATCTGCCACTGGTTTGTTTATATAGGCAGAACGCAATTCTGCCTGTCTCTGAACAATTGCTGGGTTTGCGGAAGAAATCGGGTCTGTAAGAGGCACTGATTGGCTCCCGCTGTGTGCAATCACAGTGGGAGCGGGGATCCAGCAGCACACGCGCCCCAGAGCCGAAGAAAAGGAATCACCTACAGGAATGTGATTTTGCACTTAAAAAGGGGAGTTCCAGCCTTTTTTATGTTTATTAAAAGTCAGCAGCTACAAAAAGTGTAGCTTCTGTCTTTTAATAAACAGACACTTACCTGTTCCACTTTCCAGCGACGCGGCCGAACGGAGCTTCGCTCCTCCCCCCCCCTCTCTCCGCCGGCGCCTCCATTGTAACTGATCGCCCGGCCTATACAGCTTTCGGCTTCACGGCCGGGCACTCACTGCGCATGCACGAGCGTCGCTGCACAAATCTGAGTGGACAGGCGATCGCCTGGGACCTGTCACGCGTCCCAGGTGATCGCCTAGAGGGAGGGGCCGCCTTAGGCGATATGACGTGTCACCTAAGCTGTCCCTGGGCGGAAGGAGGAAGTGGGACAGGAAGTCCCACTCCTACTGAAGCCCCCACCTTCCAAAAAAATGACATGCCAAATGTGGCATGTAAGGGGGCGAAGAGTGGTTTAAACGGAAGTTCCACTTTTGGGTGGAACTCCGCTTTAAGGGCCGCCCTGCCAGAGTATATGTACATGGGGCGGTCCTTAAGTGGTTAAAAATGGACAGTTTCTACGCATCCCATTCTAAAATGTAAAAACGATTCTAATGCAGCAACATCCACATGCGTAGGACACAACGTTAGAGGATATTCTTCCAAAGCAAATACACTTTTGCAAACTGGTACCGACAAGTATTCCTGTTTCTCTTCCCCCTCAGTTTTTCTCCATTACTCAGCTAATGGGACACCAAACACTGATGGAGAGGGGCAGGGGCGGGTCAAACAAGGATGATACACAGGCAACTGGCATCCTCCTTATCAACTGATGCCATTGGTCGTTAGGACGCCGGCAGCTGAAGGTTGTAATGGCGCACAATGAAAATCTGTGGCTTTGTGCATCTAAAAAAGGCAGGCTTCATCCATACACTGTAGAGCTTCACGATTCTGGCCAAAATGAGAATCACGATTTTTTGTTTAGAATAAAGATCACGATTCTGTCACAATTCTCACGGCGTAAAATCTTTAACATTATACAATAAAAATTTGGGCTAACTTTACTGGTTAGTTTTTTTTTTTTTTAATTCATTAAAGTAATTTTTCCCCCAAAAATTGCATTTGAAAGACCGCTGCGCAAATACAGTGTGACATAAAATATTATACAGTGGAACCTTGGATTACGAGCATAATCCGTTCCAGGAGAATGCTCGTAATCCAAAGTACTCGCATATCAAAGCGAGTTTCCCCATTGAAGTCAATAGAAACGAAAATAATTTGTTCCGCATTGACTTCAATGGTATGCAATACCGCATGCGGCCAGAGGCGGGGGGCGTCAGGGAGCCTCGGAAACGACCGAAAAGGCCTGAGGACACCTCGGCAAACCTCGGAAAGACTTCATTCCCGAGATCAGCCGTGCTGTCCTCGGGCATTTCCAAACGGCAACGTTCTGCTCTGGCGCCCCCCCCACCTCAGGCCAAACGCGGTACTGCACACCGCTTTGGCCTAGTTTGGTGCTAGTTTTGCGAGACACTCGCAAACCGAGTTACAATTTTTTAAAATACAGCGCTCGTATCACAAAACGCTCGTTAACCGTGTTACTCGCAATCCGAGGTTCTACTGTATAATGTTTGGGGGTTCCAAGTAATTTTCTAGGAAAAAAAAAATGATTTTAACTTGAAAACAACAAAATGTCAAAAAAAGGTTTAGTGTTTAAGTGGTTAAACTTTCCTAATTTACATACAGAAGTCTATTCCTTTGATGAAAAGAAGACAAGTTGTTACAATGATAAAGAATGTTGTAAAACTTGGCAGACTGCCCAGACTTGATGGCTGAGAGCAGAGAGAATTCTCTGCATACAAAAGATCGGAAAATGCTTTGTCAAGATCGCAACAGGGGAAAAAAAAAAAATGGTGATAACGATTCTTGACGATTAATCCTGCAGCTCTAATATACTGGCCTGTATACAATTTTTGGTAAATTTTTAGGCATTTTGCCAAGGCACCCCTGAAGAAACCTCAACATTACCCTGGTTGAAAAATGCAGCTCTAAGACCCCTTTCACACTGGGGCGGTTTGCAGGCGCTATTGTGCTAAAAATAGCGCCTGCAAACCGACCTGAAACAGCGGCTGCTGTTCCTCCAGTGTAAAAGCCCCAAGGGCTTTCACACTGGAGCAGTGCGCTAGCAGGCTGGGAAAAAAAAGTCCTGCTAGCCGCATCTTTGGAGCGGTGAAGGAGGGGTGTATACCGCTCCTCCACACTGAAAGCAATGGGAAACCGCAGCTATAATCGCCCGCAATGCGCCTCTTCCACCGCCACTACCGCTCCAGTGTGAAAGGGGCCTAAGGTGGGGCCTAAGGTGAAGCCCGTTTCCTACTGCGCATGTGCGAGTCACGCTGCGCTTTCCGAATGGTCCCTGCTGTCTTCTGGGACCGGTGTGTCACCCAGACGGCAGCAGGGGTGGGGATGGGGGGCTGGAAATTTCAGCGATCTTTTCCCAGAAGTGGGAGCAGATACCTGGATTTGACAGGTATCTGCTGCCCGATGAAAAGGTGCCACCGGAAGGGGGGGAGGGGGATCCGCTTCACGGAAGTTCAATTTCTGGGTGGAACTTCGCTTTAAAGCGGAGGTTCACCCACATTTTTAAGTTTGCTGTCAGCAGTCACTCTTAGCATGAATATAAAGAGAAGACTAACCTTTTTTTTTTTTCCTCTGCAGTTTTCTTTATTCGTATTTCTTTATTCCTACTTCCGGGATTTCCTCCCGCGGGAGTAGGCGTGTCCTTTGCTGGGCTATTATCCTGCAATGTCTCCTGGGAGCAAATTGTCCTGCTTCCCAGGAGTAATATAGTACCGCCTTCCTTTCAAATATCACGATAATATAATCGTCACGTGACTCGTCTACCCGGTCACGTGACGAGGGCAGATCTAATTCCGCCATTTTAAATAAGGGCACGCAGGTGTATTTTGCCCATTGTGATGGCAACCAGGAAGTGTTGACGGCGCTGCTCGTCGTCAACACTGCGCATGCGCGAGATCCAGCGATGAATGCCGGGATACAAGCATTCATCGCTACCCGGAAAAATATGCTTGTGGGCTTCAAGATGCCCACAAGCAAAATGGGAAATACAGGAAAAGATTTATAAAGTGTTTTTTATTCGCAAAACGGACGGGGGATGAAGTGAAGCGCGGGAGAAGTGAGTAATTAAAATGCATACGTTGTAGCATAGAATGCATAGGAAAAAAAAAAAAGTATGGACCGCGGAACCTCCGCTTTAAGCACTTTTATTTGGGATGTTATGCAATATTTTAATATGATTTTTTTGATTGTTTATTTTGGAAGATTTTTCATTGGAATGATTTATGCACTATTGAAAGCGCTGTAATTATTACATTTTATTTATTCAAATGAAGAGCACTTTGTGTACAGCAGCTGCAAATATCATATTTATATATTGTAATACAGTGGAACCTCGGATTGCGAGTAACGCGTCTAACAAGCGTTTTGCAATACGGACACTGTATTTTAAAAAAATCGTAACCCGGTTTGCGAGTGTCTTGCAAAACGAGCAGGATTCAGGCCAAAGCGGTGTGCAGTACCGCTTTTGGCCTGAGGTGGGGGGGCCGCCTGAGCCGAGCAGAGCAGAGCTGAACCTCACCGTTCGGAAATGCACGGAAAGGCCCGAGGACAGCACAGCTGACCTTGGCAAATCTCGGGTATGAAGTCTTTCCGAGGTTTGCCGAGGTCAGCCCAAGTGTGCTGGGGCCTTTTCGGCCATTGCTGAGGCTCTCCGGTCCCCCCCCGCCTCTGGCCGCATGCGGTATTGCATCCCATTGAAGTCAGTCAATGAGGAACAAATTATTTTCCTTTCCATTGACTTCAATGGGGAAACTCGCTTGAATATGCGAGTACTTTGGATTACGAGCATTCTCCTGGAATGGATTATGCTCGTAATCCGAGGTTCCACTGTATAATTTTTCACATTCAGCGTGAGTATATTTAAAGTGATTGTAAGCCTTTGTTTTTTTTTTGTTTTTTTAAATAACAAACATATGAAACTTACCTCCACTGTGCAGCTAGTTTTGCACAGAGTGGCCCCGATCCTCAACTTCTGTGGTCTCTCGCGGCTCCTCTCCGCATCGTATAACTCCCTAGGAGAAGCGCTCTCCCGGGGAATTACCTTGCTGGCGCGCTCCCGCGTCTAGCATTGGGCATCCATAGATGCCGAATGTTGACTCGGCCCCGCCCCCCCGGTCATTGGAGTTGATTGACAGAAGCGGGAGCCAATGGCTGCGCTATCAATCTATCCAATCAGGAGCCGAGAACCCCCGGGCAGAAGAAGAGCGTGTCTCCGTCGAGGGAAATTCCAGGGCTCGGGTGAGTAAAACAGGGGGGCTCGGGGGCCGGTCACTGCCAGAAGTTTTTTCACCTTATTGCATCGGATGCATTAAGGTGGAAAAAAAAAACAGGGTTTACAACCCCTTTCATTTTTTTTACTGCATATACAGACCAATTTTACTGTTGTGGGTTTAGGAACACCAAGTGTGCATTCTGACACTAGCTTAGGGGTCAATTTATAATTTATTTTTTCCACACAAGATTTTTTGAATTTTTACCCAGAAATCACATTTTCCAAGTGGATCCACTTAGAAAAATAACGTGAATCTTGGGTAAAAAAATAAAAAATAAAAAAAATTATAAATAGACCCATTAATATTCAAATGAACAGATCTCTCTTGGTTAGTTGGGAAGATGATTTCACTTTCTCTCCCACTGACCTACCTCTAGCAGCTTCACCAGATGTAGCTGTAAATTGCAGCACTAGATTTGCCGCATTCGGCTTGGAGGATGGAGTGTTTTTTGAAGGATCACACAGGAAGTGCCGCAGCAAATACAACAGCCCATCAAACCCCCCAATACCCATAAGACTTCTAACTAGGGATTTACATCACAGGTTCTATTCTCTGTGCATGAATACAAGTGACAGCTAAATCACGTGCAACTCGGAAGATTAGTCGTAATTCTTTACACACAGTGACAAGAAACAAGGAAACCGAGGTCAGCTGTCACATCACTCCATAGAGTGCATTCCAATGATGTTATTTGGACTGTATAGTGGAATGTCAGGGACAGTTTAATAATGTGTTCCTGAGCCTCAATACAGAACAGAAAACAAGCATGGTATCAACAGAAGGAAACGCATGCTGATCCAGTGACTTCAGTACTTTGGGTCACGGATCTGAATCAAATGTGCAAACCAAGAGTTCCAGCTTTAGTCATTGCAGCCGCTTTTATTTTTCATCTGTATAGTTTGACTATTCGCACTACGCTCAAATCCGGCACCCTAGAGAAGAAAATGGTGATTGTTGCAGTTTGTTATGTCACGCGGTATTTGCGGTACACAGTATTTTTTAGAAAAAATATGCTTTAAATTCATTTAAAAATAAATAAAAAAATTTTTTTTTTTTTTGTATAATGTGAAAAATGATATTACGCTGAGTAAACGGATACAAGGGGGTACGATTGCATTCCCACAGTCAGTGTGAACCTAGACTGAAAGCTGTATTTTGTGTCTGATTTTCTGATCGTGTGTATGAGCCTAATGCTGGTTATGTACATGGACAACAATGCCGAGGCTTATTGCTGCCAGTGGCGCCAAGGCTGGGGGTCATTACCGACGCCAAGGCTGGGGGGTCATTGCCGCAGACGCTGGGGGGTCATTGCCGCAGACGCTGGGGGGTCATTGCCGCAGCCACCGACGCCAACGCTGGGGGTCATTAACGCAGCCACCAACGCCAACGCTGGGGGTCATTAACATTACTGACACCAACACTGGAGGTTATTACTGCAGCCACCGAATGCTGAGATTTAATACAACCACTTACATCAACGGGGCTAAGTTTGCTCCCGCTTTCTTCTGTGTGTCTTGAATACATTTTGCATTCAAATACAAAATTTTGCATTCCAGCAATACTTTTATTTGCCCTTATTTTTTTTACTTGGGGCCATGGAAGGGTTTGGAAGAAGAACAGCATGCACACTTGGGAAATGGCATTGAGTGCATTTAGTGACCTTGCATGTTGATCCTTGAGCCGTTCCCATGTAGTACCAAGGCCCAGAGAGTGCTTTCCATGGCTGCCTCGTGTGTAAGCCGCAGTAATAAGAGGATTTATGGGAATTGCAGTAAATCTCCCAGCCCTACATTCAACAAACAATGCTGCTGAATTTCATAGAAAAAGGCAGCTAATGTCTCTATAGAACCCTCAACACTCGGATCTGAGATGTAAGGTAAAGATTAGGGAGAAACACTAATGGCCTATTTATTATACCTATTGGCTAGGAACGTGGACTTTGCCTGAAGAATTAGAACGCATTGTTCATGTATTCTGTAAAAGGTAATTCGGAGGGGGGGGGGGGTTAAAAAAAAAACAAAAGACATTTATTCAATAGGAAAAAGTACAAAAGCACACATAATGAGCCCATAGACACCAAACAGACATTTTTCAGATAAGGACAAACAAGATTTTCACTTTATATCATGACCCTTTGTATTCCTCAATTATAAAATACATTAACCGAATCATTAAAATCGCATTTAAGCTTTAACATGTTATATCAAAGCCATCCCCAGTATTTATTAATCTGCAGCTTTCATTAAAGAAAAACGGCTCTGCATCTGAGCACCAAACACTGAAAACACCATTTATTTCATTTTTAATATTTAACCACTTCAATACCAGGCACTTCCCCCAACCCCCCCCCCCCCAGGCCAGTTTTCAGCGCTATCACTATTTAAATGAGAATTGCGCGGTCATGCAACACTGTACCCAAACTACATTTTTATCATTTTGTTCCCACAAATAAGAGCTTTCTTTTGGTGGTATTTGATCACCACTGGAGTTTTTTTTTTTTTGCTAAACAAATAAAAAAAAAAGTTTTGAAAAAAAAAAAAAGTTTTTCTGTTTCTGTTATAAAATGTTGTAGATGTAGCACCCTGGAATTTAGGCAGGATTTCTCCTCAAAATTTACCTGCCAGGAGTAGTTATCCTGGTTGATTGTTGGAGATCTGATTTCTCCCCAAGTTTGGCCTTCTTGCACTTTTATTTTCAACCACTAGGTGGCCGGGTACTTGGTGGTACCAGATACGAGAAGGGCAATGCAAGGTCAGATTATGGGTATATGGGGTATCTCAGCCAATGGGCAGAGGTTTTCTTTAATCCCTTGGCCTGCTGGGAGAGCCTTTATATTTGGGTGGAGTCAGGTGATCAGTGTTCTGTGCCACCTGGACGGCTGTCTGGGTGGACATGTGTTGTATTGCCCAGGCTGCTAGGCTGGAGATTGGGCCTATCCTGGGGGCATCTGGCTGCTAGGCTGGAGATTGGGCCTATGCAGAAGCAAAAGAGCAGCGCAGGGTTGGGATTGCGGCTTGCAGTCCAACCAGAAGTGACAATTCTGTCAGCTGGAGAACCTGTTGTGGTCAGAGGTAGAGGGGAAGCTGTCACCACTAAGGGACCAACCACCTTCTTACCAGGGACCACAGTGAGTAACTGAAGCAAGTACCGGAGCAGCATTCTCACCAACCGGGGACGGTGAAGAATCGGAAAACATCGGTGGGTATCAAGCCAGGGACCCGGCCAGCAGAGGAGATTCTTGCAGAGCAGCCTTGAGTGCCAAGCCAGGTACCCAGCAGAGAGGCAGGGTGAACTAGTCTAGGGTCTAGTGAGAGACCGGGAGCTCAGTGGGCTGAAGAACTACAAGGAGCGATTGTATTGGAAGTGAAAGGAACAGTTACGCTTTGTGTTAAAAACGGTTAAAAGACTGTTGCCATAGGAGACAGCATTCCTGCACATGCAGATGTGGCGTCTTGCTGGATGCCTTTCCCTGCATGGCTGTCCTATTGAAGTCTAAGAGTCTGCCAATTGAGCTTGCAACTACCTAAGTGTGTCCTGGCCCTAACCCTCTCTCCCCCGAAAGTTTAAAGAGAAAATAAACTCTCTTTTGCATTCAAGAAGTGTCTTGTGCCCAATAACTAACCACCTTGCACCCACTATGCTTTACAACCCACCATATACAGAAGGATGTCAGCCATCTCTGGCCCTGGAGGTTCTCATTAGACTAAAGGAGGCCTGGGACTTGGCTACATAAATAAGTAAAGTTTTCACCTTCACTGATGGGCACTGGCAGGCATTACTGATGGGCACCGTGTGGCACCATTTTTGGGCACAGATTGGCATCCCTGGTGGCCATGAGGGGGGGGGGTTAGGGCTGCGCTGCTAATTGCCCCCCCCCCCCGATCAGCAGAGAAGCCGATCAGCTCTCCTCTACTCGTGTCTGTCAGACACATGGCTCTTCCTGTTTACATTGTGATCAGCTGTGATTGGACACAGCTGATCACATGGTAGAGTCTCTGTCAGACTCTTAACCAGAGATCAGTGTTGCGGTGTGTCAGATGGGCACACCGCACCACCGATCGCCTCGCTGCGTGCCCCGTGGGCACGTGCCGGCTGTTATCCTGAAAGGCATCATATGATGTCCAGTCAGGATAACTGAACCACCTCCTGCCCGTCATTTTGCTATAGGCCGGGCGGGAAGTGGGTAAAGGATATGTAAACGTTTGATTTTATTTATCTTTTTAACAAACCTGTGATACCACCTCTGTGCAGTTGGTTTTGCACAGAGTGCCCTCGATCCTCCTCTTCTGGGGTCCCTAGAGACACTGGCTGGAGAGGGTGTGCTCGTCCCCAGCGTAGGAACGATCAGGCTCAGAATTTCTGGCAATTGTCATATTGACTAGGGGCAGATGATTCATGTAGCATTTACTTCCTGAAATCCATCTGCCCTTAGTTTGGGCATGCAGGTGTTCCAGCAGAATCGGCGACCTGTCAGATTAGGTAACAGAAGGGACGTTCCATCTTCTATATACTTACTGCGCATGCGTAGGTTTGCTAATCTGACAGAGCAGCTGCAGTCAGGAGGTGGCAGTAAACATCTTACTACACCCAGCTAAGTCTTGAATTTCATTCATTTTAGCAATAAACTGCGCGGATATAAATAAATATAGTATATTGACAACTGTTGATGCTGTTTTTAAGGTTACATTTTGAAAGAAGCTGGACGCCAGCAGTAGAAAGGTGGCGGAGGCCATCTTGGCACACCCCGCATTACTCTGCACCAAACCTTTACGCTTTGAAAATTTAACATGAAAACAGCATGACAAATCTGAACATACTATGTTTATTTCTACATGCTCACTTTATTGGTAAAAGGACTGTAAAATTCAAGGACGTAGCTGGGTGTACCAAGATGTCCGCTTGCGTCTTATGACTGCAGGTGTTCTGTCAGATTAGCAAACCTGCGCATGCGCAGTAAGTATTCAGCTGACGGAACGTCATTTCCGTTGCCTAATCTGACGGGTCGCCGATTCTGACGGAACACAGGCAGGAGGGTGTGCCGAGAAAGCCCCTTCCTCTAGAACACCAATGGGATGTACTGTATATCATTTACCTGGGAACTAAGAAGTAACTGAAGAATTGTAAAGTAACAGTTTACCACAAGTAAAGATATCTTTAAAGATATCTGATGCAGGGAGGACTGACTGAGCCGCCAGGATGACACCCTAGCAATATGTGGCAACCGGGGCAGACCCTGCCCCTTTTCGGTGCCTTTTCTTCTTATGGCCGCATGCCGAAAAAAGGGATTTTTATAACAGCTTACCTGTAAAATCCTTTTCTTGGAGTACATCACGGGACACAGAGCGACTTAGTCATTACTAATGGGTTATATAGATTACCTTCAGGTGCTGGCACTGGCCACTTCCAAATCGAAAGTACCCTCCCCTATATAAGCCCCTCCCATCCGGGAGCACCTCAGTTTTGTAGCAAAGCAATAAGTGTCCCAAAAAGAGGGGTGGGAGCTCTGTGTCCCGTGATGTACTCCAAGAAAAGGATTTTACAGGTAAGCCGTTATAAAAATCCCTTTTTCTTTTTCGTACATCACGGGACACAGAGCGACTTAGTCATTACTAATGGGACGTCCCAAAGCAATGCCAAATGAGGGGAGGGATACATAAGCTGGGCGCCATCAGGCATGAGGCTCTTTTGCGGCCTGCAACACACTGCGCCCAAAGGCGACATCCTCCTGACTTCTGACGTCTACCTGGTAGAATCTAGTAAACGTGTGTACTAAGGACCATGTTGTGGCCTTACAGACTTGAGCCAGGGAGGCTTGGTGATGCACTGCCCGTGAAGTTCCAACTGCTCTTGTGGAGTGCGCCCTAACTTTGAACGGAGGCGGTCTCCTTTTCAAGCCATAGGCTTGTATTATGACCTGTCGATTCCACTTGGCTAAAGTAGATTTTTGATGCTGCCTGACCCTTTCTGGGGCCTTCCGGCAAAACAAACAAAGTATCCGTTCTACGAATCTGAGCAGTGGCTTTTAGATAAGCTTTAACTGCTCTTACTACATCCAAAGAATGCAATAACTTTTCCTCTACCGAACTAGGTTTGGGGAAAAAGGAAGGAAGAACCACATCTTGGTTCAAATGGAACCTCGATACCACCTTAGGAAGAAAGGCTGGATGAGGACGTAACACTACTCTGTCCTTATGGATAACCAGATATGGCTCCTTACAGGACAAGGCGGCTAATTCCGATACTCTTTTAGCCGAACAAATGGCTACTAAGAAAATCAATTTCCTGGTGAAAAGAACCAAGGAAATGTGCCGCAATGGTTCAAATGGTTGTTTCTGTAGAACCGACAGAACCAGGTTTAAGTCCCATGGACATATGGGAATACTAACCGGAGGGCTAATACGCATCACTCCTTGTATGAAAGCTTTGACTAATGAATGCAAAGCCAAGGGCCTTTGAAAAAATATTGACAAGGCCGTCTGACCCTTGATAGTACTCCAGGCAAGCTTCCTATGTACAGCCCACTGTAGGAAGTCCAGAATCCTACCTATTACGTACTTACGTGGATGCCATTTCTTGGCCTCACACCACGTGATGTACGCGCCTTCTAGATCCTATAATAGATCTGCCTGGATACCGGCTTCCTGGCATTGATCATGGTAGATACCACAGGATTAGAGAGCCCTCTCTTTTTTAGAATGTGGGCTTCAATAGCCAGGCCGTCAAACCTAGGGCTGGTAAGGAAGGGTAGTATATCGGTCCTTGCGAAAGCAGGTCCGGACGATGTGGGAGGGTCCAAGGACTTCCCACTGACATTTTTACAATCTCCGCGTACCATGCCCTTCGGGGCCACGCTGGAGCCACCAGAATCACTGGTTTCTTTTCTACCCTGATTCTGCGGATTAATCGCGGTGGGAATGCATATATCAGCTTGAACTGATCCCAAGGGAACACTAGGGCATCCGAACCGCAAGCTAGGGGATCCTTTGTGCGAGACACAAATCTGTCCACCTTTGCGTTGAATCTGGATGCTAGCAGATCTACATCCGGTGTTCCCCACCGCTGGCATATTGCCTGTAAAACCTCGGGGTGAAGAGACCATTCCCCGGGCATAATTGCTGGCGACTTAAAAAGTCCGCTCTCCAATTTTCCACTCCTGGGATGAAAACTGCGGATATGGCTGTGACATACCTTTCTGCCCATTCCAGGATGCAATTCGCTTCCCTCTGGGCTGCACGACTCCTGGTGCCACCCTGGTGATTGATATATGCCACTGCTGTGGCATTGTCTGATTGAATTCTGACAGGGGACCCTTGGAGTTTGGATGTCCATGCTACTAGGGCATACCGGGCTGCTCGTATCTCTAAGAGATTGGTGGGCAGGGCCTTCTCTGCTTCTGACCACTTGCCCTGGAGAGACCATTGCTCCAGTACTGACCCCCAGCCTATGAGGCTGGCATCTGTAGTGACCACCTTCCAAGAAACCGGACTAAAGGGTTTCCCTTTTTCCAGATTCTGGTACCAACCACCAATGGAGGCTCTTGCGAACGGAAGGGGACAGGGACATTGGTAAGTCTAAAGCCTGAACTTTTTTGTTCCAGGCTGACAGTATGGCCCTCTGCAAGTTCCTTGAATGGAATTGACCGTAGGGTACTGCTTCGAATGAAGCCACCATTTTTCCCAGCAGCCTTATACACAGGCGTATGGATGTTTTTCTTTTTTGTACCCACTAAGTGGGTCAAATCTTTCAAAGACGACACCTTCTCTGGAGGTAAGAAAATCTTTCTCTGATTTGAATCCAGTCTTAGCCCCCAAGTATTCCAGGCTTTTGACTGGTTTTAGGGCTGACTTGTCTCGGTTGATAATGCAACCGTGAGATTCCAGATACTTGATTATCTTGTGAACGACCACTTCTAGTTTTTTTCACTGAGTGGTCTATCAGCAACAAGTCGTCTAGATATGCCATTATCGTTACACCTTGTGTTCCTAGTTTGGCCAATCGTAGGGCCAGGATTTTTGTGAACACTCGTGGTGCTGTGGCCAGACCGAAAGGTAAGGCTCTGAACTGAAAATGGCGCCCTTCTACTGCAAGGCGTAGAAATTTCTGGTGGGCCGGACAGATGGGAATATGCAAATAAGCATCCCTTATGTCGATCGAGGCTAACCATTCCTGCCCTTGTAGGGCGGTGGCCACCGATCGGATCGACTCCATCCGAAAAAGTCCTGATATGTAGGAACTTGTTAAGCCCTTTTATATTTAATATGGGCCTCATGTCCCCATTTGGTTTGGGGACTGTGACAAGGTTCGAGTAAAACCCGAACCCGTTTTCTTCCAAGGGAACCTTCATGATTACCCTTGGGGCAATAGTTGCTCTAGTGCCAGAAGGAGGGATCCACTCTTCTGGGGATCGCTTGGCACGTTTGACCTTATAAAATGGGCAGGAGGAATGTCTTTTAACTCCAGCCTGTATCCCAGACTTACTGCGGAGATCACCCATCTCTGATGGTGTCCCGCCAGGTCTCTGTGAACAACTGAAGTCTTCCCCTCACCCGATTGAGTGGGGGCAACCCTTGATGACTTAGGGGGAGGTTTTGTACCTCTCTTGACCCAGGGTTTCTTGTTACCCTGTGATTGTCCCTGATTTCTGCCCCCTGGATTTGACCGCGGAGGCCGTCGGAACTGTTTCACAGCCGATGTGCCAGGGACTGGAGAAGTAGGCCTCTTAAAAGAAGGACTTCTACCCTTGTTCTTAACCGGCAAGAGTGTACTTTTACCGGCAGAAGTTTTCTGGATATATTTGTCCAGATCATCTCCAGATAAGCGTTCTCCATGAAATGGGAAGCTAATCAGCAATTTCTTACAGGGAGCTTCAGCAGACTAGTTTTTGAGGGATAGAAGCCTACGCATATGTCTACAGACAGCGTAAAGCGGGATGCCTGTTGGATTGTATCCTTTATGGCGTCCACCGCAACACAAGGCTCTAGGTAGGTCAGCTAGGGCAAGAGCCTGCTGATCTGGTAAGTCCCTTAAGACTTGTTTCAACTGATCTTTCATTGCTTGGCAGACTCCAATCGCTGCTACTGCAGGTTGTGTCACCATGCTTGCTGTAGAGAAAGCAGATTTTAGTAAAGACTCCAATTTTTTATCTATTGGGTCCTTGAACATTGGAACATTATCTACTGGACATGTCAGTGATTTATTTACACAAGAGATGGCTGTGTCCACTGTAGGGACCCTCCATTTTTTTTTTTATGAACTTATCCTCCATGGGATAGATCACTGGAAATCTCTTGGGGGGAGTAAATATTTTACAGGATGCTCCCAATCCTGGTAAATAAACCCTTCCAATAAAGGGTGGATTGGGAAGGAACAGACAGTCTGGGGAGCTTTCAGCGACCCCAGCGAGGAGACAGTAGTGGTTGATGGTTCCGCCAGAGGCATTTAAAATGCTGCTCGGACCATGTTAGTCAGAGACTGAACCCATAATCTTTCAGCCTGAGATGCTGAGAAAGGTTCTTCCACTGTTGATTCCTCTATAACTTTATCAACCTCACCTGATCCCCTTCAGGTAGGTCGATCTCTGGGACTGTTCCTCCACTAACAGGCACTCTGCAGGAGGAGACGGAGATCGGACGCGCTTTTCCTGTGACAGGGAAGCAGCGATCAATGCTGTTAATCTCTCTTCCAATCCTCCCAGAGTTGAGGATAAAACCTCCTCTGTTATATATACAGGAGCAGGTGGACTGGGGACAGCCGCAGTACCAGGTACTCCTGCGGGGTTCCTATGGCTACTGACCTCTGAAATTTCAGGGGAGATTGGCGCAGTACAGCATGCCCAAAATCCTCAGAGCCCGACGGAGACCCCTTTCGCTTCTTGGAAGATCTATTTCCAGAGCGTCTGGACGACATATCCTATAAGCACAAAGCTGAGGTATTCCCGTCGTCATACACCAATTTTGCTGGTAATAGTCTAACACAGTTGCTGCTATATACCAGCTGGTGTCCACTAAAGTGCCTTTCTATGGGGATGCCTGCATCAACCGCCTCTGTGTGCCACTGTTTGTTGCTAGCTCTGTTTGCATCCAGCTGACACTTGTACTGTGTCTTTATACAAACTGGGACGCCTGCACATGCGCGGAAGCGCCGTGGCGCGCATCGAGCGTCATCCACCCGCCCCGCCCCTTTTTTTTCATAGGAGGCGCGTGCACGCGCCCGCACGCCATTGGCGCCCTTTTCGAAAATCAAACAGGGACTAGGAGCCAGGGCCCTTTTTGCCGGAGGGCCTGTGCGGTGGATGAGCGCAGCAACAGGGCAGAGGAAGTGGATTCCCACAGAGAAACTTACCAACTGCCTGGATCTTTTGACTTGAGAAAACCAAAGATTCACATGACAAGAAAAAATGGACCACAGCGGCCTCTAGGGGTTTAACACAGGTACCGCGGTCCTTTTTTTTTTTTTTTTTTTTTTTCTTGACTACTATTACAATTTTACATTTTCAGTAGTTACAGGCATACACAGATATTAGCGGGAATACCGTTAGGTAACAGACAGAAAGACAAATTAGGCTTGGGGGTCCCCCAATAGAACCAAGTTCCTGGGGGCCCCCACTTACCTGTTCCCCGCCGCAGGACTCTGTTTGGTCCACAGAAGCCCAAACTTCACCTATCACGGCAGGCATTGTAATTAAACCTTCAGGGACCGGGTTCCCAAGGATTCCACTCCCCTGGACCTGTATAGCACCCTGCACAGACAACATCTTGGTCGTGGGTATGACCAGAGCTCTGGATCCCAGGGTCCAGCCCTCCGAAGAGAGGCATTACAGGCAAAACCTTGCTCTTCTGCTGCAAGGCCCGGGTACCGACCGTTTAGCTATGAAGCTTTTTTGGTGGGATCCGGAACAGCTTACTAAGGCCCAAAAGAACCTGTACGCAAGCCCAGTGAAAACACATGTTACTCTTTGGCCAACACCTTAGACACTGGCAAAAAACTGAGGTGCTCCCGGATGGGAGGGGCTTATATAGGGGAGGGTACTTCCGGTTTGGAAGTGGCCAGTGCCAGCACCTGAAGGTAATCTATATAACCCATTAGTAATGACTAAGTCGCTCTGTGTCCCGTGATGTACGAAAAAGAAACAGTGTTCAGATTATATGTTTTGGCTCACCTCTAGATTTAAAATAGTCCATGTTGATTGAGAGAGTGAAGTTCCACTTTAAAGTAACTCCTAATTCTGTCATGAGGGTCCTTATTCAAGTACTTCTGGTAATAGGGCGACAACATTCTGTCCATGTCTCCCAGCTGTGCTCCTGCATTGTCACCAGGTCACATAGGTTTTTTTCTTCATTTACAGAAAATACATTTAAAGTAAAAAAAACGAAAAAAAACCCTGAAGCCTTTGTAACCACGTCTCATTCTCTACTACTCATTCCCGCTCTACTATACTGGGGGTAATAAAAAATAAAAAAAATACATTGTACTGCGTGATCATATCTGATCTACATGTCTATGGAAGAACTCACCAGACGGTAACCTAATTTATATATTTCAACCAAAATCTGCTTTTTTAAAGTAAAAATCCCTTTACAGTGGATCTACTTGAACCAGATTTCATTTCTATCAGTCCTAACACACACACACACACACACACACACACACACACACACACACACACACACACACAGTAGAAATGCCTTTGTGTTATTTATTCTCATGTGACACAAACTCCTAGCTAGAGCTCTCCCTCTACTCTGGGCATTGGGAGTGCACAACTACTGCTAGCCAGCCCTCTCCCCCTACTCTGGGCATTGGGGGTGCACAACTACTGCTAGCCAGCCCTCTCCCCCTACTATGGGCATTGGGGGTGCACAATTACGCTAGCCAGCCCTCTCCCCCGGGCATTGGGGGTGCACAACTACTGCTAGCCAGCCCTCTCCCCCTACTCTGGGCATTGGGGGTGCACAACTACTGCTAGCCCTCTCCCTCTCCTCTGGGCATTGGGGGTGCACAACTACTGCTAAGCAGCCCTCTCCCCCTACTCTGGGCATTGGGGGTGCACAACTACTGCTATCCAGCCCTCTCCCCCTACTCTGGGCATTGGGGGGTGCACAACTACTGCTAGCTAGCCCTCTCCCTCTACTCTGGGCATTGGGGGTGCACAACTACTGCTAGCTAGCCCTCTCCCCCTACTCTGGGCATTGGGGGTGCACAACTACTGCTAGCTAGCCCTCTCCCCCTACTCTGGGCATTGGGGGTGCACAACTACTGCTAACCAGCCCTCTCCCCCTACTCTGGGCATTGGGGGTGCACAACTACTGCTAGCTAGCCCTCTCCCCCTACTCTGGGCATTGGGGGTGCACAACTACTGCTAGCTAGCCCTCTCCCCCTACTCTGGGCATTGGGGGTGCACAACTACTGCTAGCTAGCCCTCTCCCCCTACTCTGGGCATTGGGGGTGCACAACTACTGCTAGCTAGCCCTCTCCTCTGGGCATTGAGGTTACACAACTACTGCTAGCTAGCCCTAGCCCTCTACTCTGGGCATTGGGGGTGCACAACTACCGCTAGTTAGGATACAGGTTATAGACACCCCTGTCACAAAGCCATACTTCTGGGTCAGCATGAGCCCCAGTAAAACTATTTACAAGTTAAAGCTCCATACGTGATTCCTGCATTCATGTCAATACAAGTAACAAAAGCCATAGAGAATTGATGCAATGCTTTAACAAACGTGACGGAAATTTGCTAGAGTGCGTCAGTCTCACGTCAGAATGAATTGGAAAGCAGAAACAAATAATAGTTTTTAGGGGTCTGCCTTCACGGTAATAAGGAGGGATTGTAGGGAGTTGGCAGCACTTGGGACTGAAACAGATCGGATTATGTCAAGAGACACAAATCTTTTATTAAGCTCAATTCACTGCCGATTGATAAACAGGGTCTGACTCAGCAACCATGTGTAATATTATCAGTGGGTTAGAAATGTTTAACTGCTGTGGGTGGAAATTTATACTAAATCTTAAAATTGTAAATTGCACCCAGAAGTGACAGTTGTGCATTAAACACGATTCTGATGGAGACTGAAGATTATTCATTTAAGCCTATGTTCACATTGATGCAATGCAGGAACCAGCATGATTACAGCACTGGTTTGCTGCATCACATCTCTCCCGCAGCGTCTGCAAACCACTGCGGGTGTCAATATATTGTTAATGACACCCCCAGATCGGTCCACAGATCCTGTGAACTCGCACAGGAATCAGATCGCATAGGTGAAAACGCCCATACGATCCAATTTTAGTGCAGTGGAAAAAAAAAAAAAAGTCCCTGCACTTTTTTTCCTGTGAATCTAATGATACAACTGTATAGCTGAACTCGCATCTCAGACATCGCATTTCATCGGCACATCAGGTGTGGGTGGGAAACACATGCAATGTCTGATCGTAGTAGTGTGAACCTGGGCTAATAAGAAATTCTGAAATGACTAGTCATAGCCAATTATCAATTCTAAATCATTTTTTATTTTTTTAAAGGCGGGGGGTTAATATGCAGTAGACTGCCTGAATACCTTAAATATTGGATGCACCCACCCTCTTCCATCAGATAAGGTGAAGTAACAGCACCAACCACATGACACAGCAAGTGTACAGCTGTGTCTCCAAAAAAAAAAGATTTAAGGCTTCTACCATTGGCAAGTGCAACTTGCTTCCAGGTGCATTCAGCCTGCATTTGAGATCATTTTGAAAAACGCATACAAGATCCTTCAGAGCTCGATGACCTGCAGTCAACCTTCCATTTACATGTTTAGCCAGGTTGAAAAAAAGACAAGTCCATCTAATTTAACCAATAAAAAGGGGGGGGGGGGGCGGCAGACATACAATCCTATATACACAGTTGATCCAGAGGAAGGCAAAAAAAAAAAGCATGATCCACTTTGCTCCAGCAGGGGGGAAAAAAAAATCCTTCCTGAACCCCCGAGAGGCAAATTGCATTTTCCCTGGATCAACTTTACCTATAAATGTTAGTATTCAGTTATGTTAGGATCATTAAGGAAAGAATCCAGGCCTTTTTTTAAAACAATCTACTGAGCTAACCAGAACCACCTCTGCAGGGAGTCTATTCCACATTTTCACAGCTCTTACTGTGAAGAAACCTTTCCGTATTTGGAGATGAATTCTCCTTTCCTCTAGACCTAAAGAGTGCCCCCTTGTCTTCTGTGATGACCTTAAAGTTAATAACTCAACACCAAGTTCACTATATGGACCACGTATGTATTTGTACATGTTGATCATATCCCTCCTTAATCGCCTCTTCAAGAGAGAATACATTCAGTTCCTTTAATCCTTTTTCATAGCTGAGCTCCTCCATGCCTCTTATCAGTTTGGTTTCCCTTCTCTGCACTTTCTCCAGTTCCCCGATATCCTTTTGTGAACTGGGGCACAAAACTACATATTCCAGATGAGGTCTTACTAATCATTTGTACAGGGATATCTATCTATCTATCTATCTCTCTCTCTTTCTGGACTCCATATATCTCCTAATACAAGAAAGGACTTAAGGACTTTGCTCGCTTTGGAAACCGCAGCTTGGTATTGCATTCTATTATTGAGCTTATGATCTACCAAAACACCCAGATCCTTCTCCACTATGGATTCCCCCAGTTGAACTCCCCATGGTATGTATGAGGCATGCATATTCTTAGCCCCCCAAGTGCATAACTTTACATTTATCAACATTAAACCTCATTTGCCACACAGCTGCCCAATTAAAACAAAGCATTGGAGGTTGGCTTGCAAGTTGGACATTCAACTGCATTTGCACTTCTTAACTGCATCAACCTATCTTTGGATTCCTATTGATTTGTAAAGGGTGAGAAGCAGTTCTGACCCCCATCGCTGGTGTCAGCGGGAGGAATAGTGTCTTGTATCGGTGGGAGAAAGTGCCCCAAGGGCCAGATAAAGACACGCAAAGGGCCGCATCCAGCCCCCAGGCTGCAATTTGGAGACCACTTCTTGGGTTATGGACTCCCCTGTAAAGCAAATTGGGCCATTGCTTTGACATGGGCGAGACACATGCGCCCCCACACTCAGAACTACCAGCTATCTCCTTCTGTTCTTGCTACCAAAAGAAAATGCAAATATATACTGCTGGGGGTGAGGGAGCCAAAAGCAAACCTTTTGATTGATCTTACCATAGGTTGAAGGTATTACCCAGAACATGTTCCTTCATTTCACAAGAAAAGCTAGGCACCATTATTTTCCAAAGCTGTCCTGCCTTGTTAAGAACAAAACATATATGTGAAATCCAAAATGGATAGCTACATATAACAATCTTTTTATGGCCTCATTCAATTGGTCAGAGAGTTTATACCCCTGGTGGATCAGTTTTAGTAGGCAGTAATTTTAAGGCATTCAGGAGATGATACTGCTGCCTCCTGAACGCCTCCCCCCCCCCCCCCCCAAAGTGGAATTTTGCTATGCAATACTAAGCAACAACCCCATGGCTGGCACAGTCATGGCACATTCCCATTGACTTCATGCAGTACCGCCTGTCAAAACGTGACACGCCAAGTTAAATTAGCCACACTACAAAGCAAATCATCGTTACCGCTGAACAAACCCAAGCAGCGGCACTGTTCTTTTCAATTCGTTTTTACCGCCCTTTTGCTGTCTTTGTAAACTAAGCCTAACCGTGTATTTTACATTCTGAATTACCAGGTGGGGGTTTCATGTAACTGGCCCCCCCAGGTTTGTCGGTACAGACAGGTACGTAAATTCTGAAACACCCTTTAGCCAAAACTTGAGTTGTTCCAGGTAACGAGGCGCTTCAACTAAAGCCAGTACGTGAGATCCGAGCGTAGCGCAGCAAATCGGATGGTCGTGGCAATGTAAAAAAGAACATCACTGCCCTCTTCAGCAGGGGCACAGGAGGCGATTTATAGACAATAAGGTGTCAAGCTGTGGATGGCAAAGATCAAGATAGAAGAGTACAATAAATAGGTATCCCACCCAAATGAAATGCATTAACCATTATAAGCGGTATGACCGGTTCTCTTCCATTAGAGATATTTTGCAAGAGGGAAAAGTAAATACCATGTCATTACAAACAAAAAATTCCCCTAAAAATATTTAGGCGACACCAACTAGAAATCTTCCACCATGTTTTATTCCGGTGAGTCTCTCCTCTTCCATTTGTGCACCGCACTCATTTCCTTGGCCAACAAAACTTGTGCCATCTGCAGGATTTCGATGGAAAATGATAACTCGCCTCCTCTGGGGAAAGCGGATGTTGGGAAGTGGTTAATTTCTGTGAATTAGATGAAACTCCCTGGTTATTAAGCAGCACTTAATGCCAGCATGACCTGAATATCTCAATGAGATTAGCAAGCTCCAAGTCTTAGATGTTCCTGGCAGAGGCTGAAGGCAAAATTACTGGATGGAGGTTTACCAAATGCCCACAGTTTAAAGAAAAGCACAAATAGGAACAGGAACATGTGGGGGGAAAAATAAATCATGTGCAAGGGATATAGGGCAGCAAGTACATATCTGGTAAAAATTAAACTAGAATACCAAGTTTAAAGTGGTTGTAAACTCTGTTACCCCACTTGTACCTACAGGTAAGGCCCCTTTCACACGGGACGGATCAGTCAAGATCCGCCCCGTGAACCTCCACTTGCTCAGCGGGGATCGCTCCGTTGATCCCCGCTGAGCCGGCGGATGACAGGACGGTCCCTGCACACTGTGCAGGGACCGCCCTGTCAGATCTCCGCTCTCCTCCATGGGGGGGGGGGGGGAAATCGGATGAACACGGACCGTCTGTCCGTGTTCATCCGATCCGCTCCGCAGACGAATAGAAAAATAGGAATTTCTCTATTCAGAAAAACGGAGCATTGTGGACACGGATGAGATCGGGTGTCAGCGGATGTTCATCCGCTGACACCCGCGATCTCATAGGGACCAATGTATGTCCCTTTTTCATCCGTACACGGATGTATGAAAAAGCGGACTAACGGTCCGCTGGTGTGAAAGGGCCCTTAGACTATAAGAAGGCTTACCTGTAGGCACTGTAAAGATCTCCTAAACTGCAAGTTTAGGAGATATTCACTATATACGCTTTTGCGGATGTCATCGGCGCATGCGCACTAAAGAAACAGCCCACTGGTGCCATTTCTTCAGGGCCCGTGACGTGACCAATCACAGCGCCGGAGCCCGCAAACCTGGAAGTAACTCCGGTGAAAGATGTCGGCCGTGTACTCGGTGTGCCAGCGCTGATTCAGGGCATCGTTCCAAGTTTAGTATACTAGCTCGTTATGCCTTTGTCTTAGAGGTTTTTTTAGTTTGTTTTTTGGAGGTTTACAACCTCTTTAAGGAGGTACTCCTCACCATTTAAAATTGGTTGTAAACCCTTTTTGTTGACTTCTACCTATAGGTAAGCCTAGATTAAGGCTTACCTAAAAGGTAGTGGAAATATCTCCTAAACGTGCACCGTTTGAGACATTTCACTTGTAGTGCGCCGATATTGTAAACGGCACATGCGCCGGGAAGAAACTAAACTCAGTGCCGTTTCTTCCCTAGCGTGTGCCGTTACTGTGCACATGCGCGGAGTGACGTCATCGTGGCTCCGGCCAATCACAGCGCTGGTGCCGCGATACCCGGAAGTAACCTCCGGGAGAGATGTCTGCGGCCAGAGGGGGAGACGAGGACGGCTTTGATCTAAGGTAAGTAATTTATAATGAGCTAGTATAACTACTAGCTCATTATGCCTTTACTTTGCAGTTTTTTGGGGGTTTTTTTTGAGGGGGGGGGGTTAAGAGGGTTTACTTTCTCTTTAAAGTGAATGTCAAGTCAAAACTTTTTGTTTAAGAATGGGAATAAACTCGAGTGGACCTTTCACTGCTTCCAGTGTCCCATTAGAAAAAGATTTAGACCTCATTAACATGGATGCTGAGGCTCGCAGGCCAAGTGTTTATGCGGCTTGAGCAGCCAGCCCATGTAAGTGTACGCATAGGCCACATGGACAACCACTTGTCCCAACTTGACAGATGTGCATGCAAGCAGCACACAGATTTTGGGGCCGCCCACCCATGTACACTATATTGTCAAAAGTATTGGGACACCTGCCTTTACACGCACATGAACTTTAATGGCATCCCAGTCTTAGTCCGTAGGGTTCAATATTGAGTTGGCCCACCCTTTGCAGCTATAACAGCTTCAACTCTTCTGGGAAGGTTATCCACAAGGTTTAGGAGCGTGTCTATGGGAATGTTTGGCAGGCCAGTCAAGTTCCTCCACCCCAAACTCGCTCATCCATGTCTTTATGGACCTTGCTTTGCGCACTGGTGTGCAGTCATGTTGGAACAGGAAGGGGCCATCCCCTTGGTATGCTGACGCCTTATAAGTTCCCTTCACTGGAACAAATGGGCCAAGTCCAACCCCTAAAAATCAACCCCACACCAAAGTTCCACCTACACCTAAATGATTTGGACCAGTGCACAAAACAAGTTCATGTGCGTGAAAAAACACGCCCAATACTTTTGGTAATATATAGTGCATGTTGCATTAAAAGAAAAGTATTGTTTTTTTATTTAAATTTTTTGGATTCTTACATACCTAGATGCAGCATCGGGCCGATTCTGCATCTGTCCCCCAGCGCCTCTACACTAAGAACCAAGCGATCGAACACCGCCGATCGCTCGGTTCTCAGTTCAGAAAGCTGCTGCCTGTCAATCAGCAGCTCCCTCCTCCCTCACTGGAGCACTGGGCTGTGCAGGGGATGGAGCGCCGGCTCAGGCCCTGAGTGGCTCGCCACAAGAATAGAACAAAAAAAGTGGACATGCAGCATTTTTCTTTCCAAATCAGCCCACCACAACAACAAGGTACGGCAGCATTCATTGTCATGTGTTGTAATACACTCCCTCCAGTGCTTCATTATTGCACCACATTACAAACGTGTTTTGGCCCAATAGAACTCTGTCAAAAAGAATAGTGGCCGTCACTGTGGACGTCTCCTTTTCAAAGGTTGGACTTGATGGACTTGTGTGTCTATGTAAAAGATGCCATTTCCCTAGCAGACATGGTTTGGCTTCAATGATGACAGTCACTGACCCAGAACAAGTATAAAGATCAAGCATTCTGATACTTTTTTAGCAAGCATATTTTGGGTCTGTGACTGAAAGTACTGTAGCCAGACATAGTCGGGCAACTAGCATACTCAAAAGGAGACCACCAAAAAGCAGTCCCTAAGTTTTAGGTTTTGGAAACCTAAAGCACATGTTTAAGAATACAATTCACTGAAGGAGAAGGCAAGTCCACTAACATGCTTTGTTCTCATTGCAGAGATGGCAGAACCCATTCAGCAGCTAACCCGGAATAGCAGAACAGAGGAACGGCAGACGGTTCCCTTCCTACTTCTCAGCTGCAAAGAAAAGGTAAAAAAGACGACAAGATTGGCATTTGCAAATGTTTTACTGAACAAAGCTATGTAGAAAAATTAAAAAAAAAAAAAAAAGAAAAAGAAAAAACTACCTACACAGAACTACACAGTACACTACCTACACAGAACTACCTACACCTTCTGTGTAGGTAAAAAATTACCTACACAGAACCGTTCCATCAGATTCTGACAAAATGGCATCTGTGAGCTCATCCTTTTAGGAAAGGCGGCTGCGTTATCCATTCTGTCCAATTACTGGCTTTTGTGCGTTATCGGACTGTGAGCAAAGTCTATGCACTGCATGGCAGACATTTCCGATTTCTGAGAGTGAACCTGCAAGGTTTTTGGGCTAAAAGTTCATGATTCATAATCCCAGGGATTTGTCACAAACCCTTTGTGGCAAGTGAACCAAAACCTTAACCATAGTAAGAACCCATTAAAAGTTTGTAGATTTTCTTCCACATACAGTATGTAGATACGCTTTCATTTACAGTGGTTCTAAACCCACAACAGTAGAATCACTGTATATGCAGTAAAGCATGCTTGTTAAACTCCCTGTGGATCCAAAAGGGGTTAATCCTCTGCATTGTGTCAAAAGGCTGTTTGATCCTGTCTTCTCTGACCCTCCCCTTATTTTACTGTCCCCAAACTATGTGCTGATAGTACAGGGCCTTGGGGGCAATCTGCACATGCTCAGTCTGGGGTGTATTGCTAAAGTTATTTATTTTGGTGGGGGGGGGTGGGTGCATGTGATCAGCACAGGGCCAATCAGCACTGTCCAGAAAGTCAGGGGTCATGCAGCCTCAAAAATGACAGTCTGAGTCTGACCGCGGGTCCCACGGACTCGATGGAGAGGAAGAACGGGTAAATACTAATGTAAACAAGCATTTCCCCCCTGCTGCCAAGTGACAGGACACTGATCACAGCTCCCTGCAATCGGGAGCAGTGATCAGTGTCGTGTCACATTTAGCCACGCCCCCCCCACAGAACACATTCCTAGGACACACTTAACCCCTTCAGCACCCAATCATGGTTAACCCCTTCACTGCCAGTCACATTTACACAGTAATCAATGCATTTTTT
Source organism: Rana muscosa (assembly GCA_029206835.1). Lineage (NCBI taxonomy): Eukaryota > Metazoa > Chordata > Amphibia > Anura > Ranidae > Rana > Rana muscosa. Next base: position 211,710,019 of record CM055126.1, read on the forward strand.
ATAGCACTGATCGCTGCGTAAATGACAATGGTCCCAAAATAGCGTCCGATGTGTCCGCCATAATGTCGCAGTCACAATAAAAATAAAATAATTATTATTTTTTTTTTTTTTTTAAACACGCTGATCGCTGCCATTACTAGTAAAAAAATAAAAAATGCCAAAACTATCCCCTATTTTGTAGACGCTATAACTTTTGCGCAAACCAAACGCTTATTGCGATTTTTTTACCAAAAATATGTAGAAGAATACGTATCGGCCTAAACTAAAAGGAAAAAAATATATTTTTGGGGGATATTTATTAAAGCAAAAAAAATGTTTTTTTTTCAAAATTGTCGCTCTATTTTTGTTTATAGCTAAAAAAAAAATTTAACCGAAGAGGTGATCAAATAACACCAAAGGAAAACTCTATTTGTGGGAGAAAAAAAAAAAGGACGTCAAGTTTGTTTGGGAGCCACGTCGCACGATCGCGCAATTTTCAGTTAAAGCGACGCAGTACCGAATTGCAAAAAGTGCTCAGGTCTTTGGCCAGCCAAATGGTCCGGGGCTGAAGTGGTTAAAACGATTGTAAAAGGTTCATTTTATTTATTTTTTTAAAACAAACTACTGAGTGAATTCCCAAATATGTTGGGCTTAGCTGGGTCTCACAGACCTAGAACGGACATTTGCCTGGCTAATCTCGATAGGAGAAGCCACGCGGAAGACATTCTGAGTGCAGAAGAATATTGTCTAAATATGTAATCCTCTTTCCATCTAGAAAAGCAGAAGTGACAAAAAACCTGCAGCTAGTTGTGTACTTTGCAAACCGAAGATGTGTCCCCAGCTGTGTGCTTCTGCAGGCGCGTGTTCTGTAAAGCAGACAGTGCCTTTAAATATCAAAGCCTGCCAAAAACACAGAGAAACCACAAGTGAGTCACATGTTATCAGGTCCGTATGTACTCAGCAATCTGTGATAATCTGATTTTCTGCTCAGTCTAATCCCTTGCGGAGTGCTTGACTTGTTTTCCCCAAGTACAGCCCACAAATCAGACACTAGCAAGATCTAGCTTTAAAAAGAACCTACTATGTTCAAGAAATTCTACTTTACCATCTCTTTTGCACGTGTTTATTGTATACAGTATATTACAGAAAGAGATTCGAGCATTTTTCATAGCAGTTAAATGCCTGTTGACGACAGGAAGGCTGTTTTAGCGAGTCGCTTTCCATGGCTGATCAATAATCTGCCCTCAAATGTCCTCATTTTAAATTTTCCTGCTAAGAATTTCCTCCTCTACTTCCTTTTAGACCTCATTAATCATTTAAAATTTAATAAATGCACCAAGAGGATTTTAACATTAAAAAACATTAACTGAAATACATTCACAACCTCTATTTTTTACTATAATAAATATCCCCCAAAAATATATATAAAAAAAAAAAAAAATCCTCAGTTTAGGCAGATACAGATTCTACATATTTTTGGTAAAAAATTGAAAAAAAATTGCGATAAGCGTTTGATTGGTTTGCGCAAAAGTTATAGCGTCTACAAAATAGGGGGTAGATTTATTGCATTTTTATCAAGATTTTTTTTTTTTTTTTACTAGTAATGGCGGCGATTAGCGATTTATATCTTGACTGCGACATTATGGCGGACACTATTTTGGGACCATTGTCATTTATACAGCGATCAGTGCTATAAAAATGCACTGATTACTGTGTAAATGACACTGGCAGGGAAGGGGTTAACCACTAGGGGGCGAGGAAGGGGTCAAGTGTGTCCTAGGGAGTGATTCGAACTGTGCGGGGGCTGGGCTACAAGTGACACGACAGCGATACAGATGAGAGGGAGCAGAAGATCAGTGTCCTGTCACTAGGCAGAACAGGGAGATGCCTTGTTTACACAGGCATCCCCCCCCCCCCCCTGTTATGCAGCTCCGTGACACGATTGCGGGACACCGGCAGACAGAGTCTGTGGGACCCGCGGACATGGTCACAGAGCTGAAATTCAAAGCAGAGTGCGTGTGTAAAAGATAGATAGATAGATAGATAGATAGATAGATAGATAGAATATATATATATATATATATATATATATATATATATACACACACACACACACATACATACGTTGCTTTGCGCAGCCGTGCCATTCTGTCAATTTATATAGTCGTGACATGGTCGGCAAGTGGTTAAACTAGAAGTTTGGGGACACTCAAAAAAAAAAAAGAAGAAGAAGAAGCACCAAAATTTTGGCGGAAACATATCAGACGAAAATGGTGTTATCGGTATTTTGCCGATAAGCAAAAAAAGCGCAGGTGCCAAAAACGCACATGATTTTGCCACAATTTTACTATGCTTATGGTGCGGTTTTTTTATAGGTCATGTGACTCAAACTGCATTAGAAACCCAAGACCCCTTTCACACTGGAGTGTATTGCAGGCACTATAGCGTCTGCAATCCGCCCTTAAACTGCTGCACCATTCATTCCAGTGTGAAAGCCCGAGGGCATTCACACTGGAGCGTTGCGACAGTAAAAAAAGTCCTGCTAGCCGCATCTTTGGAGCGGGGAATATACCGCTCCTTCACCGCTGCTGCCCATTGAAATCAACGGGACACCGCGGCTATACCGCCCGCAAAGCGCTGCTTCAGCCGCGTGCCGAGAGCCGGACCCAGCTGTCAAATCAGGCAGCTGTAAGGATCCTGACAATATGTTTGGGATCCTTATAGAGCAGTGATGGCAAACCTTGGCACCCCAGATGTTTTGGAACTACATTTTCCATGATGCTTATGCACTCCGCAGTGTAGTGGAGCATCATGGGAAATTTAGTTCCAAAACATCTGGGGTGCCAAGGTTCGCCATCACTGTTATAGAGCTTGGAGCAGCTCTGACATCAGCCAACTGCAGACTTCAGCCCACGGACGGCTGATTCTAGGTTTTAGGAGAGCACAACGTTGCCCTGTTGTCTTTTTGTCAACTCAAACGCTACCTCTATCCCACACATGTATTTAAAAAAAAAAAAAAAAAAAAAAGTGGACAATGTAATTTTTTCTGTTTGAATCTGATTTTTTCGCCCATTCAAAATCAATTTTTTTTCCCCCTGTTCAGTGTGGTGAAATACTGTATGAGAAAAGGCAATATGGAACAGCCAAATGGGCCTGCATTAAGATGAAGGAGGAGAAATATGAACAAAGTATCTGCATGGGGTTCATGAAGCTTATGAAATACATCTGTGAGCAGAATTCTACAGGTAAGAGATGATTCACGATAACATCCAGATCATGACAAATGTTCCATATACAGGTCTATTTTATATCGGCTGCATGTAGAAGTAGACCTATAGCAACTCCCCCTTCCCAAGTATCCAGACTATCTTGCTATAGTTAAAGTGGTAGTAAACTGTTTTACCACTTATACCTACAGGTAAGACTAGAAGGCTTTCCTGTAGGAAATGTGAATATCTCCTAAACTTGCACTGTTTAGGAGATACATGGACCTTCAGATCCTGTGCTGTAAATGGCGGCTCCCACACGCATGCGCGGGAGTGACATCATCGCCACTACGGCAACTCGTGTAGCCCGAGACCCCGGAAAGGAAGACCAGGGGAAGATGGAAGCCCTCAGCGGTGACAGCTTGCCGCTGGAAGGCTTCGTTTTACATACTAGCACATTATGACATTGCCTTGTGGGGGATATTTTTTTTCCCCCCCCTTTAAAAGCGGTAGTAAACCACAGTTGAATGACACAAAGAAAAAAAATTATTGTGTGTCAATCACCACTGATGTAATAATACCAGTTACTCTAATGCCGCGTACACACAATTCCGCCAGCAAAAGTCCGATGTGAGCTTTTGGTTGGAAATTCCGACCGTGTGTATGCTCCATCGAACTACCGCCAGCAAAAGATCGAGAGCAGGTTCTCAAATTTTTCGACGGAAAAAAATCCTATCGGAAAATTCGATCTGTATGCAATTCCAACGCGCAAAATTGCGACGCATACTCGGAAGCATTTTCTCAGCTCGTCGTAGTGTTGTACGTCACCGCGTTCTTGAAGGTCGAAAGTTCAGAGAACTTTAGTGCGACTGTGTGTATGCAAGCCAAGCTTGAGCGGAATTCCGTCAGAAAAAACATCCAAGTTTTTTCCGACGGAAATTCCGCTCGTGTGTAAGATATTGTGCACTCCATATATTAAAGCTGAATTCCAGGTATGGCAATTCATAGGTTACAAACTTATATTGGTCCAAGCTGTACCAACATATGTGCCATAACGGTGGGATCCCCCTGGAAATCACTGTATCTGGCACCGCTACTCCAGTTATCTCCATTTTCTTCTGCATGCTGTCCTGAGAAGTTGCCCTGCTGCCTTGTAAAGTCGCTCACTCGGCACGGGCGCCATTCAGAGAAGACTTTGCATCTCCACAATGCATGAAAAAGGGCTCTCTGATTGGACAAGGTGGAAAAGCGGGCGATGGCATCACAAATCGACACCTCATAACAAGAACACTGCATTTATTGAGAAAATGGAAAGTACGGTTGAGCCCAGTACACACGGGCTGAATGTCGGGCAGTTCAAAAGAAACCGGCCAACATTTGGCCCGTTCTGTCAAAGGGGCATGACCGAAAAAGGTCTGCTGACCGGAGTGTTCTGGCAGGGGGGTGGGGGGAATCCCCCTGTCAGGACACAATGAAACAGCAGGGGAGATAGCTGCACTAACATTGGATAGTTAGTACAGTGTCTCCTTCTGAGCGGTCAGGTTTTTTAGCTTAAGCCCTGCTGGGTTGAACAAAACCAAAACTACGGATGTGTACTAGGCTTAAAGCAGAGTATCTCTGCCGGACAGTTGTAGTATATTTCATCCAAACTCACGGTGCAGCCCCTTTAAATCCACCTCTAATGTATTAGTGCAACAAACCAAATGACAAAATAATAAAACATATATTATCCAAATACAATTAATAAGTGACCAAGATTATCCCTGCAATATTGTGCTGGTGCAAAAATAAATTAGTGCAGTCGTTTTCAGTCACTGGTGCTGGTGTGCAGCTAGATCTGGTGCAAAAGCCACAATGCCGTACCCCCCTCTGGTGTTCCCACACTCCCTAAAAGAGTGGACTCCATGCATAGGCATTAAGAATCTTAAGAGCTTGAAATGCAGATGTTCTCTGGCTCATATCGGCTTCCCAGATGTACTCTCTATTTCTCTCCTCTTGCCACCACTCCTTCAATGCTGTAGTTGGATTTAATACTTGTGAATCTCTCACATGTAAAAAGATAAACAAGGGGGCCCCCATAGCATATAGAAGTATATTTCCAGCCCAACTCCATCAGGGAGAGAGCAGCACGGAAGCATGCGATTTGGTTAGTAAACACTATAGACCCATACACACGATCGGATAATCCGACGGGAATTGTGTGACGACAACATTAGCAGAAGTTGCCCAAGGGGTGGCGCTAAAGAGCTGAATAAACCACATTGTTTTGTGTTTGTTGGCCGACAATTCTTTGCATGCAAGACAAGTTAACGGCCAAACGCCCTTCGGACAAAAGTCCTACGGCCGGGGAGCACCAATTTTTTAAAACCGGGCACCCCTTCCATAGACTCCCATGTTAAACGGTAATTTCTCAGGTAAATTTGGGGACCCGGTACCGGCCGGCTGTAGGTCCCCTCCACAAGTGTGCAAAGTTTGCTGTCTGGGGGACCTACGGCCGGGGAGCACCGATTTTTCAAAGGCAGGCATCCCTTCCATATACTCCTATGTTAAACGTAAGTCTAGTCATGGACACAGTGAGGCATGCACACGGACACAGTGAGGCATGCAGTAGGACACCCTAGGCTTATACTCAAGTCAATAAGTTTTCCCAGTTTTTTTGTGGTAAAATTAGGTGGGTCGGCTTATACTCGAGTATACACAGTACCTCAAAAATGTGATGCCATTGTGTGGTCCTCTAAAAGTGTTGGGAGGCCATATTTCAGACCCTCTAATTTTCATGCGGACCACCCCTGATCTGCAGTGTTGACCTTTCCCTTATAGACTGGGCAGGCACAGAAGTTTTAGATCTTATTCTATTGTAGGCTCCTAAACTTCTAAAATCAAATCTATGGTAGACGTTTGTTAGGACTATGCTTTATTTTTCATTTCTAGGTTCCTATTTAGGAATGACCATTCCAGTTCTTACAACCGTGCATACAGATGAAACGCACACAGGAATCACACGTGGCGTCACGGTGGCATATTATATCCCCTCCCACCTTCAAGCCAATCCACCTCAACCTACAGATCCAGACGTTGTCATAGAAGAGTGGCCACCCACTGTGGTCTTCACCAGGTAATTAGAAGTTACCCGCTATTTTCCTATGTACCTGAAATATCCTGCACAGAATGAAGTCTCAGCTACTACAGACAGAGAAGACTTTTTGAAAGCAGAAACTGAAAGATGAACTGGGGCTATGAAGGGTAAAGCTGGCAGCATGAGCCAATCGAGCAAAAATTTACAAACAAGCCGATTCATGAGAAGTTGATCAATAAAAAAAAACTTCTCATAAATCAGAACAGCCATACATTGATCAAAATTTTACTAGGAAATTTCCCCGTCCTGTGGTTTGCTGATATAGAATAAAAATTTTGACTACTGCAAAAAAAAAAAAAAAAGAAAAAAGTGTGATCCTTTAAGAATTGGTATGGAAAATCCCTGCGCTGTCTGTGCTCAATACAGTAACATAAAAATCTGAAAAATATATATATACCCATAAGTCCATTCAGAATACCAGAGAACGGTGACAAAAAACTAGTTAAAAACGGATCTTACCCTCCTAAGGCCCCTTTCACACTTGTGCGACCTAAAAGTAGCGTGATTTTAAAAGTCGCCTGTTTAATGTTGAGGTCTAGGGACTTCAAGTAGCCTCAAAGTCGGACCAAAGTAATGCAGGGACTACTTTGAAGTCTCACAGATATAAATGGTACTCATTGAAAATCATGGAGTACGACTTGTCATGTGATTTTGCAGTCCCAAGTCGCAGGACAAGTCGCACAAGTGTGAAAGGGGCAGAATGCACCCCTGCAAATGGGTTCATAAGTCAAAACGTGTTCGCCAATTTTAAAAAGGAACTAAAAAGTTTCAGCAATTTAGTAAGTGCTCAACAACCAGAGTAGTGTATATGCTATGCTGTCCCTGTAACCAGATCTATGTGGGAAAAACGAAAAAAGACAAACTTCGCATCAGAATAGGCGAGCACATCGCAAGTAATAAGAAAAAAAAAAGATGAATGTCCCCTGGCGGTGTACTTCGCTCAGTTTTACCAGGGTGACCCTAAGGGCTTGGCGGTGAAAGGCATTTAATGTGCTTAGCTTACCAATAAGAAGAAGGGACTTTGACACTATTCTCCTGCAGAAGGAGAAAACGTGGATATATAATGTGGGATCTTTAGTTCCACAAGGCTTGAATAATGAATGTAACTTTTTTTTAGAGGCACAATCCACACATTGCTCCTAAACTGATACTATGGAGGTCAATATATCAACCTCCCTGCTAACCTCTGTAGCTAGTCTTCTTCCCTTTTTGTGTCTAGAGATATATAGTTAGTATCTCATTGGAGCACGATAGATATGTACTCAGTGGTATTTTAAATGAACTTATTGCCAGCGTGATGAACGAAAAGAGGGGATGAGAGAATGTAAGACATCTGGTGGTGAGAGTGTGGTACAACTGTCTAAGGTTATTTAACCACTTCAGCCTCGGAAGAATTTACCCCCTTCCTGACCAGAGCACTTTTTGCGATACGGCACTGCGTTGCTTTAACTGACAATTGCGCAGTCGTGCGACAATGCACCCAAAACAAAATGGACATCGTCCTTTTTTTCCTACAAATAGAGCTTTCTTTTGGTGGTATTTGATTACTTCTGCAGCTTTTATTTTTTGCGCTATAAACAAAAAATAAATTAAAAAAGGAGCGACAATTTAAAAAAGAAAAAGCAATATTTTTCACTTTGTGCTATGGTAAATATCCCCAAAAAATATATAAAACATTTTTTTCCTCAGTTTTAGGCAGATATGTATTCTACATATTTTTGGTAAAAAAAAAAAAAAAAAAAAAAAGCAACAAGCGTATATTGATTGGTTTGCGCAAAAGTTATAACGTCTACAGAAATGGGGGATAGATTTATGGCATTTTTTTTATTCATTTTTTTATTTTTATTTTATTAATGGCGGTGATCTTCGATTTTTTCGTGACTGCGACATTATGGCGGACACATCGGACATTGACACCATTTTGGGGCCATTGTCATTTATACAGCAATCAGTGCTATAAGAATGCACTGATTACTGTAAAAATGACACTGGAATGGGAGGGGTTAAACACTAGGGGGCGATCAAGGGGTTAAGTGTGTCCTAGGGAGTGATTCTAACTGTGGGGGGGATGGTCTCACTAAAACATGACAGGAGATTACTGCTCCTGATGACAGGGAGCAGTAGATCCATGTCATGTTGCTAGGCAGAACAGGGAAATGCCTTTTTTTACAAAAGACATCTCCCCATTCTGCAGCTCAGTGACACGTCCGCGGACCCGCCGGGGGACCCGTGGGCACAGTCACAGAGTATGCGGCGGTCGCCCACTAAGCCACGATTTAAAGGGGACGTACCTGTACACCCATTTGAGCAGCCGTGCCATTGTGCCAACGTATATCGTCATGCGCAGGTCGGCAAGCGGTTAAGCCGTTGTCAGCAGGCCCCCCTCTCGCTCTGAGGAAGCGATTGGCTAACGAAACGCGGCAGCACGTACATGATGCCCTTCAGGATTGCAGCTCACAGGCATATGCAGAAGAGGTGACGGCTGGATGATATTTCAACTAAGGAAAGTTCTTTCCGATGACCTACGAACCTGAATGGAGCTGGCTGTAACTACCTGTTCATGCAGAGTGGGAGATGGCTATGCTACGGAAGTGGCGAGATCATTCCATATGCTTTGATTGAAACTACACTTGTTTGAGTTTGACCGGGACTCAGCCCCCCCCCCCCCCCACCTCAAGTTTTGATGGTTTTCAGTCAATACCAGCCCTTATTCACCTCACTATCAGGAGTACCTACCTCTGTCTTTTGACCATAGTGATAACACTTGCTGTTGGATTGCAGTTATGTACACGATCCAATTGGACGGACAATCGTTTAGGAATCTCCTTATATCTGCCTGCCTTACCCGATGCTCCACCTCATTATCCACTCAAGACCTCGATTTGCCAATGACCAGTATTGCTCAAGTTTGCTTTAATGGCCTACAACAAGCCCTCCATCGTACTACCTCTGAGGATTTATGCAACCTTTACATGTGGACTCCAATCTTCTGTGTGTGTACGTGTGTGTGTGTGTGTACGTGTGTGTGTACGTGTGTGCGTGTGTACGTGTGTGTGTGTGTGTGTACGTGTGTGTGTACGTGTGTGTGTGTGTACGTGTGTGTGTGTGTGTACGTGTACGTGTGTGTACGTGTGTGTGTGTGTGTGTGTGTGTGTACGTGTGTGTGTGTGTACGTGTGTGTGTGTGTGTGTACGTGTACGTGTGTGTACGTGTACGTGTGTGTACGTGTACGTGTGTGTACGTGTACGTGTGCGTGTGTGTGTGTGTGTGTACACGTGTGTGTACGTGTGTACGTGTGTGTGTGTACCCAAGTTTTGACAACGTAAATTTTAAACTTTTTATTAATGGTTGGTGAAGGCTCAACTTAGTCTTTTTGTATAGTGCCAATTTTGTAATAAAGCTGTTTTTGTACTGACCGTAGTGTTCCACGGATGTGACTTGCTTGGAAGTGACCTCTCCTTTTTTCTATATGGCCTGGTCACGTGGACTACACCAAACACACTCAATGTATTGGTTATAGGTTGTAACAGTGAGGACAGTGTATACTTTAGAATTTACCGCCATTTATAAAAGCGGTTGATCCGGAGGTTTTATCTTTAATTTCATTGGTAAATACAGGCTTATTACCAGGGTTATCTTCAAATGTGTCACTCTATAACCTCGTACACACGATCGGATATCCATCGGACAAAACTGTGGAATTTTGTCAGAAGGGTGTTGGCTGTGAACGTGCTCTGCATACAGACGGCAGAATTTTTTCAGCCAACATACACGAAACCACATGGTTTTTCTGCTCTTTAGAGTCACCCTTTGGGCAACTTCTGCCAATGTTGTCTTATGGCTAGCATTGGTTCGGAGCATGCGTGTTTGTACAGTGGAACCTGGGATTACGAGCATAATCCATTCCAGGAGAATGCTCGTAATCCAAAGTACTTGCATATCAAAGCGAGTTTCCCCATTGAAGTCAATGGAAACAAATATAATTTGTTCCGCATTGACTTCAATGGCATGCAATACCGCATGCGGCAGGGGGGGTGCCGGAGAGCCCTCGGAAATGGCCTGAGGACAGCTTGGCTGACCTCGGAAAGACTTGTCCTCTGGCCTTTCCGTGCATTTCCGAACGGCGCCGATTGGCGACGTTCGGCTCGGCTCCGGCGCCCCCCCCCCCCACCTCAGGCCAAACGCGGTACTGCACACTGCTTTGGCCTGAATCGTGCTCGTTTTGCGAGACAACACTCGCAAACCGCGTTACGATTTTTTAAAATACAGTCCTTGTATTGCAAAACGCTCGTTACTCGAAATCCGAGGTTCCACTGTACTTTGGATTTTCTTCCGGACTTGTGTACACACGATCGGATAATCCGACAAGACACATTTGTTGTCAGTTTTAAAGCATGCTACAAAACATTTGTTGGTCGGAAATTCCGACAATTGTCCGATAGAGCATACAAACGGTCGGATTTTACGACAAAACCCTTCCATCACACATTTGTTGTGGGGAAAATCCGATCGCGTGTACGAGGCTTATCTGCGCTCCTGGATCACAAAGTACCGAGCCGTTCCTGACCTGTGAGCCGTACCCGAGAATAGCGTGGCGAGAGATTCGTCCTTTCGCTGCCTACACAATGTGATCCTCAGGCCCTCTCATTTCTTTTCAATTATTATTTGAATTGTTCAATTATGACAAATCGGAGGTATTTAAATCTTACAGGATTTAAAACTTAGAAAAAAAAATAAAAAATTGGCAACAATGTATTTTTTTTTTTTTCACAAAAGAAATGTAATCCCCCTTATAATCTGCGCCGGCAAACGCAACCATTTAGTGCAGCTTATTCCTAATAAGAACATTCACCTTTCAGGTCTTCAAGAGCCTCACTTTATTCCAAGCACTTATTGCCTTTAAATAACACGAGGGTCTGAGTGACGGGACGGGACGGGACGGGACGGGACGGGATCCTATTCAGGTCTCGTACATTAGAACAAAACACTCCCGGCCATGATAATGAAAAGTACAGAGAGCAGCCTGGCCCGACCATTCCCACCACACAGAGCTGAATATGTCACGTGCCATTAATAAGAAGGACATGGCTTTGGCACAATGACTCTGGAGGACGTCTATCTGTACAGTTTAGTGTCTTGTCTCATAAGAAGTCATATTGGAAAAGTGTCCTCCTCCCTCCGAATCTCATCAGAATGTGCTGCGGCTGGTAAATGCCCGCTAACTATACTTGGAAATCTAATTTACTGGCTTTGTATTACTTGAAAAAGCAGCAAAAGGAATTGACCCAATTCAAAGCAAACAACCGTTTCCATCCCAGTTTCTCTTTTTTACAGTAGAAGACGTGTATAACACTTTAGACTACACTCTATTGTCAAAAGTTTTGGGACGCCTGCCTTTACATTAACTTTAATGGCGTCTTCGTCTGTAGGGTTCAATATTGAGTTGGCCCACCCTTTACAGCTATAACTCTTCTGGGAAGGCTGTCCATAAGGTTTAGGAGTGTGTCTATGGGAACGTTTGACCATTCTTACAGAAGCACATTTGTGAGGTCAGGCACTGATGTTGGACGAGAAGGCCTGGCTCACAGTCTCCGCTCCAATTCATCCCATTAGGAAAGGATTCCGGACGGCTGCACTTTCAAAAATCCTTTTATTGAAGCTTCATATGGACAAGAGGTTGACAGATGAAGCAGGGGACAAAAAGGTCGACACGTTACATGCAAATGTTAGCACTTAGTCATTACTCCAATTCATCCCAAAGGTGTTCTATCGAGTTGAGGTCAGGACTCTGTGCAGGCCAGTCATGTTCCTCCACCCCAAACTCTCTCATCCATATCTTTATGGACCTTGCTTTGTGCACTGGTGTGCAGTCATGTTGGAACAGGAAGGGGCCACCCCCAAACTGTTCCCACAAAGTTAGGAGAATGAAATTATCCAAAATGTCTTGGTATGCTGACGCCTTAAGAGTTCCCTTCACTGGAACTAAGGGGCCAAGCCCAACCCCTGAAAAACAACCCCACACTATAATCCCCCCTCACCAAATGATTTGGACCAGTGCACAAAGCAAGGTCCATAAAGACATGGATGAGCAAGTTTGGGGTGGAGGAACTTAACTGGCCTGCACAGAGTCCTGACCTCAACCCACTAGAACACCTTAGGGATGAATTAGAGCAGAGACTGCGAGCCAGGCCTTCTCATCCAACATCAGTGCCGGACCATACAAATGCATTTCTGGAAGAATGGTCAAACATTCCCATAGACACTCCTAAACCTTGTGGACCGCCTTCAAGAAAATAATAAAAAAGGAGTTGAAGCAGTTAGACCGCTTTCACACTGGCGTGGTTTTCAGGCGCTTTAGCGCTAGAAATAGCCTCTGAAAAAAATAAAAAAAAATAAAGCCTCCCATTCATTTCAGTATGCCTTTTCACACTGGGGCAGTGCGCTTGCGGGACGTTCCGAAAAGTTCTGCAGGCAGCATCTTTGGGGTGGGTTGGGAATGCTGTATTTAGCGCTCTCAAAACGCCCTGCCCATTAGAATGAATGGGCAGCGCTTTCAAAGCGCCTTAAAAAGCCATATGAAAGTGCCGCAAAACTGGACTTTTTACCCCTTTTTTTTGGGTAAAGTGCGCCCTGCAGAAAAGTGGCACAAGAGCGCCACTTATACAGTGCTAAAACGAGTGGAGCTTCAGTGCCAATGGCTGGTGCTTTCAGTGTGAAAGTAGCCTTATACCTGCAAAGGGTGGGCCAACTCAATACTGAACCTTACGGACAGACTGGGATGCCAAAGTTTGCGTGCGTGTGCATGTGCATACACACACACACACGTGTGTGTGTGTGATAGATATATATCTATCTCCATCTATCCCATCCATCCATCTATCTATCTATTCCACACACACACACACACACGGTAAAGCTGGCCACAGGATTGGCAACTTCAATCGCTTTTGGTTAATCAAGTGGATGACCGATAACAAGACATCCCCCATACCATACACCAACTTATTGAACTGGGCTAGAAAAATTTAAAGCTTTAATACAAGTCTTTGAAAAAAAAAAAAAATAATCAACCAGCTTTTTTTTCCAAAAGTGAACTGACCTAAAATCTTTTAACCCTGGGTTCAAACAAGGGAATTTCAATCCTTGTAGTCAAAAAAGACCACTAGTTTCCATGTTTGATCATTCGGGATTTAAACTTCAGCTCAATTGAAAAGTGTCTGCAATTGCTGGAAAGATGCCACTCATAACGCCATCTAAGGGCCTCATGCACACTGGACGTTTTTGGACAATTTTACAGCAGCTGTTTTTTGGCAGTAGACGTTTTTTCTACAGTCATTAAACTCTCCATCATGTTATCCTATGTGTCCATGCACACATAGGCTGTTATCAGCAGTTTTGGGCAGTGGCGTTTTGGAGCACTTTTGCCATAATGACAATTCCAAAGCAATTGCCACATGTGAATCCAATTTCCTGGCCTCACCAGGCAGGCTGTGCTAGTGTAATAGGTCATTTAACCTTAGACAGTAGTGAGCTGGTGCGGCTTCCAAGAAGATGGTAAAAGGGGAGTTCCACACAAAAATGGAACCTCCGTTTTTCGGAACCCTCCCCCCCTCCGGTGTCACATTTGGCACCTTTCAGGGGGGGGGGGTGCAGATACCTGTATAATACAGGTATTTGCACCCACTTCCGGGCATAGACTCCCGGCGGGAGTTACGTCTCTTCCCGTTCCCCCGCTGTCTTCTGGGAGACACACGGGTCCCAGAAGACAGCAGGGGCCATTCGGATTGCGCAGCGCGTCTCGCGCATGCGCAGTAGGGAACCAGGAAGTGAAGCCGCAAGGCTTTATTTCCTGATTCCCTTACTGAAGATGGCGGCGGCGGCAGCATCCGAGGACCGAGCGACGGGTCGGCCTCGGGTGCTGACATCGCGGGCTCCCTAGACAGGTAAGTGTCCATATTTTAAAAGTCAGCAGCTGCAGTATTTGTAGCTGCTAAATTTCAAGAAAAAATTTTTTTGGCGGACCTCCGCTTTAACTTTCGAACACTGTAGTGGGTGTAGTTTAGGTAAACCAATCCATTAGATGTCTCAGTTGCCTGGCAAGATAATAAAAGATACAAATTAGGAAGTGCCATGCCTGCCTCTCTTAGGGGGGTCATAGACTGTTCGAATCTTCAGCAGGATTTGAACCATGTGTGGGCAAGCTGAAGGTACCAAGTTGATGGATCAGTCTGTGTAAATGGGAGAATTGTGCACATTTCTTGAAGGTCCTACCTCCAATAGTAATGCCCTCAAGAGAAGGAGGCTGCCTAGATCATAGAACCAGGGTCTCTATGCCTATTCCTAGCAAGATCAGAGGCACTTTCCAAGTCAATTAAAAATTATATTAATTATAAAAAAGGAAACAAAACAAAACAATGCAAGTAAAGATTTAAGATTCCTGATCTCTCTGTGCTTTAACCCGATTATTTATTTTTTGTGAGTGACATATGTCAGAGGGAGGAGCCCAGATGGGTTGTGTATAGTCTCTTAGATCAGACAAGTTTTACTCTGGGACTGAACTCCAGAGTGTGACCTTCATTCTCCCTTTGTATGGAGTACCACAGATGGCTGTTCTAACTCTATAAACCAGACAGTTAGGACCCCTACTGCGCTCCTAGAATATCTGGTTTATTCGTTTTCTGAACATTTTTTTTTTTTTTTACTCCGGGTCTTAAAAATAAGGATAATTTCCCCCCCCATTAGGATAACTTACAGGGTGCCAAATTCAACTGGACTGCACACAAAGGTTATAAAAAGGAATTTGTTTTTGCATACCATATATAGTTTAGAGCAGGAGTCCCCCAACCCAGGGCCGTGAACCGGTGCCAGTCTGTGGCTTGTTGATGGCCGGGCTGCACAGGTGGTGAGCACAATGCACATTTCTTTCCTTCAACCCGGGGTCCACACAGGGCCATCACAGACCGCAGTCGCCACTTGTCTCCCTCCTGCTGTACGACCATGCCCGTGTTCCCTCTACCCGCCCATATCATCCTATCACCACCAGGACAGGGGACGGGAAGAGTTGTAGATCGGGATGGAGAGCTCCTGGCCCCTGCCCTGCTGATAAGATGACAGTCAGCTGGGCAGGCGGAGGAGCCGAGAGAGGACACACAGACTGATAACAGCCTCTGCCCTGCCAAAAAGTTAGGAGTCCTGTGCAGGGGATTGCAGAGCTTGGAATGTGGAAGTGTGATGGTAGAGAGAAAAGAGGGGGGCAGACTGCAGGGGCACTGTAGTGGAGGAGACTGCGATTTTTAAATTGTAGAAAGGAACGCCTTGAGATTGTGCATTATTTTAAATAGTGCCTTGGCTGAAAATAAAATAAAATTGAGAAACACTGGTTTAGAGTCTGGAGGCAGAAACAGCAGATGATCAGCTGACTCCCTTGTGCGGACCGTGGAATTTGAGATTAACATTTTGCCCCCATTACATCTACGTGGTTACTATAAGAAAGATCCAAAGCCAACTTTTTTCATAAGTCAAACTTTAAGAGCTTTCCACTACTTGCCTTTTACATTAAACCTCCCCAAAACAAGTACCGTATATACTTGAGTATAAGCCAACCCGAATATAAGCCGAGGCACCTAATTTTACTACAAAAAAACTGGGAAAGCTTATTGACTGGAGTATAAGCCTAGGGTGGGAAATGCAGCAGCTACTGTAAGTGGAAAAAAGAGGGTCAACAATGCCCATCTGCAGCCTCACTGTGCCCATCTGCAGCCTCATGTACCTTGTTGCAGGTGTTCTGTTAAAAGTTCCAACTTCTCCCGCTGTGTTAACTGTAGTCGGCGGCTGTTGCCGGGTGTACTGCGCATGCGCGTCCTTCGTTTAACGCACAATAATCCCCCATCATACACCAAGAAAGACGTTCTTGTGGACGTGCCAGCACATGCGCAGTACACGTGGCAACGGCCGCCCACTACAGTTAACACAGCGGGAGACTTGCGTATAAGCTAAGGGGGGCTTTTTCAGCACAAAAAAAAAAAGTGCTGAAAAACTCGGCTTATACTCGAGTATATACTGTCATAGGAACTTCTGTTCGCTCACTTTGCATTTTGTAAATTGATCAAAACAAACAAACAATTAAAATCTATATTCTATAAATCTGCCCTCAAAATTTCCACTCGCCTGCTCGCATTTGGCGAGTGGAAAAAGCTTGAGGGCGAGTGCCGCCGGCAAGCGGGGTTGAATGGGAGCCATTCTCCCAGCGATCAGCCAGGGGAAGAACGAGAAGAGGAGAGCTGGCCGAATCATCACACAGATCAAGGATCGCCCGCTGTGACAGCTTTGAATTGCTCGGCACCTGCAGCCACACAAAGTCCCACCTCCTGGACCGGCTCCTTTGATAGACAGCACACTGGTCCAATGCTGGGACGTGTGACATCCATCATAGGAGCCGGTTAAAGAATGTTTTTGCGCTAAAAGCAAAACATAGAAAACTACATCTAGTGAATAAAAACTATAAATAAATCATATACAGGGTGTCTAAAAGCTCAATAAAATCCAGTGCTGTGAAAACGTATTTGTATCTAATAAAATTATATATAAATAACAATAAATAGTACAAAAGTGCAAATAAAAAAGGTCCAATAGGAAGATAAATGAGGTACTAATCAGTACTGCAAAGTAACCTAAATCTGCACAGTAGTGCACAAGTGCTAAAACTGTAAAAGGAATACAAACATTGCTGTGCAGTCCAGAGGGGATATGTGTAAAAGGAATCCTTGTGTAAACGTGAGATTTAGATTTCTATAATCTCTAAAAATCCAATTGGTAGGTGAATAAAGTGCTAATCAATACTCCAAAGTGCTAGTGCAAAATAACATAAATCTGTACAGTAGTGCACAAATGCTAAAACTGCAGATGATCTATCATAGGAGCCTGTCCAGGAGGCTGGACTTTGTGTGCATGCGGGCAATTCAAATCAAAGCTGTCGCAGCAGACCATCTCCACTCTGTGTGATGATCCAACCGGCTCTCCTCTTCCTCTCTCCGATTCCCATGCACTGGTCAGGCTGCATTGATGGGGGCGGCACTGATAAAAGTTGTTGTTAAATGTTTTATGCAGAATTAAGTTGTAAAAATAAACATTAACAGTGTAATTTCATGAGATAATTTATGACGACGTGTAGTCGCACTGCGCAATCCAAATGGTCCCTGCTGTCTTCTGGGACCAGTGTGTCTCCCAGAAGACAGTGGGGGGGCGGGAAGTGACGTAGACCCCCACAGATTCTGCTGGAGCCTATGCCCGGAAGTGGGTGCAAATACCCTCCTCCCCCCTCCCCCCAAAATGTGACACTGGAGGGGGGGGTTGGGGGAGGGTTACGAAAAGCGGAAGTTCCATTTTTGTGTGGACCTCCGCTTTAAAGGCCTGGCTAGTAGCTCAGGACTTGAAATTTTGAGACCAGATATAAAAAATATATTTTTGAAAGCTTTCTTACTTTACAGCATTTCTTCACACCTGCCTAAAACATTTGCGCAGCACTGTACATATTTCATATGGCGCTACCCTGATGGGCCACAGGCCTCACTACACAGGGTGAGCATTACAAAGCTCTGGATCATAGTGCATCTAGCAATTCTGTTTAGAAATCCTGAAATGCAACATGAATCGTTCAAATTAGACAGGAGACTTAAACTGCATGAAACTTATTCAGATAAACAAAAATAATAATATACCGTATAATAAATATTCAACCTTCTCTTTACAGGGAATTTGCTGGAGTCACCAATGAGGAGTCTATTATGCGAGAAATTTCCCTGCTGGCAGAGCTTCTAGACGGCCCTGATCTGTGTTTGCAGGACACATTTATAGTAGCAGGATACACAAATCCCGCAGCTGCCAACCGGAGAAATGAGATCTGGTTCTTACAGAGGCCCTGAGCCCTGCCAAGGTGAAGTACACCTCAGACTCCAGTGGAGGAGGAACAAGACTCGGGACCCTTCAAAGACTAGCACTGAATGTATATGAAGACATCAAGCAGTAACCCACATCAACCTGCCAGCTTCAGCCTACAATGACAGGATTGGTTGTAGACCTTTACCCTTTAACTGTACTTGGTGGGGGGGCAGGAGGTTTTTTCATCATGCCGATGGTTCCATATTGCCCAGCTCCCTTTGCCCTTTTCCTTTCCCCACCTGTTCTCTTCTGGCATCGTTCCGGGTGAAGTGCTCCCTCACCCCGTCGGTCAACTACTTCTCTTCAGTCCCCCTGAAAAGAGCCCCGTGCCAATCATACCAGCCACCTCTGCTTTAAGCAGAGTACACCGATGTTACCTCACCGTCTCAATAATTGGCAAGGTTCTGAGATCCTGCCCAGAAGCTGCTGCACCAAAATTGGCTCATATGCCAATTAAGATGAACTGTAAATTATTACTGAAAATTGGGTGAAATTGCAAACATGTGAAAGTTTTTTTTTAAACTAGCACCATCAAATCACTTACCTCTAAGTACCTCTCTCGTCTGCTTACATTTGAATGGGCACCTGAACCATCAGTCGGCCCAACTGAAAGCATTTTAGCCGTAGGGAACATGAAAATGAATAGAGCATCCATTAGATTCTTGAAATAAATGCTTCACAAACCTCAGCAATTAAACCATATACATGAAAGACGCATAGGCTGAAATTAATGCCAGCCAAAACCATGCGTCAAGTAGATTCAGACCTACAGAAAACTGCAGTTATATGGAGATCTGTGCATTTCCTGAAGAAATCAAGCCAAGCTCGGCATACTCCTCAAACATGAGCCGTCCCTATTGGTCTTTTGATGTAATGGGCAACTTCACTGACCAACCAGGGGAATCATCTTAGCTGGAAAGTTGAGATTCACATGCGACCTCAGCTGCCTTATACCTTATCACTTTTACAAAACGTTTTTACTGAAGGCAACCTCTGCATTTCTCTTGATAAGTGCCAGTAAATCTCCCGGGTATTATATAGGTCCGCTTTAATAGAACAAGATTACCAATTACAGACTTGTAGAAACTCTCCTGGCCCGTCATACTCGATATTAGAGCTGCACGATTCTGGCTAAAACGAGAATCACCTTTTTTTTTGCTTAGAAGATATATCATGATTCTCTCATGATTCTCGCGGCGTAACATCTTTCACATAAAAAAAAAAAAAAAAATTGGGCTAACTTTACAGTTTCGTTTTTTTTTTTTTTTTTATTATTCATTGAAGTGTATTTTTTCCCCAAAAATTGCATTTGAAAGACCGCTGGCCAAATACAGTGCGACATAAAATATTGCAGCAATTGCCATTTTATTCCCTAGGGTCTCTGCTAAAATATATATATATATAATTTTTGGGGGTTCCAAGTAATTTCCTAGCAAAAAATATTGATTTTAACTTAAGAAACAAGTGTCAGAAAAAAAACTGGACTTTAAGTGGTTAAAGTGGAGGTTCACCCAAATTACTGACTTAATGCTATACACTTCTGTGCATTGCATAGATGCGCAAATGACAAAAATTTTTATAAGTGTTGTATTTACCTTTATATATTCCGTTTCTTTATGTTACTTCCTGTCTTACTCCCGCGGGAGTGGGCGTGTGCATTCCTTTTCCCCGACTCCTGGGAGCTAAGTGTAAACATTCCCAGGAGTCAGTGCGGATCGCTGCTGCGTGCGAAATCTCGCGAGATCATCTGCTCTCCCTCCCCGTACTGACCTGTGTATTTTTGGTTGCCATCACAACGGGGCGGGAACTTCGACGCCTCCGCCCGTTGTGATGGCAACCAGGAAGTGTTGACGGCACTGCTCGCCGTCAACACTTATCACGTCAGATAGAGCGGTGAATGCCGGGAGACGCGCATTCACCGCTACCCGGAAGTCTGTGCTTGTGGGCTTCACAATGCCCACAAGCAAAATGGAAAACAGCAACCTTTTTAATAAACGTTTCTTTTTTACCAAAACGGACGGGGGATGTAATAAAGCGCAGGGCAAGCGAGTACTAAACTAGTAATCTGTAACCACATTTAATGGACTGAAAAAAATAAATAACTATGGACCGCGGAACCTCCGCTTTAAACTTCCTGCATTTACATACAGAAGTTTGATCCAAGAAGGAAGTTAGTTACAATGTTTCATGTTGTTGGATATTTTGTTGACAGCTGATCAAGTCTCTCCACTTGTTCTATGAAAGAATCTGCAAACTCTGCATTGGAGATCATCAGGGGGGTTGAATCGAGATCACAATTTTTTTAACGATTAATTGTGCAGCTCTACTCTATATGGCCAAAAACACATGGACACCCCTCCAAAGAATTGTCCAGAGATGCACAGAGACAAGTCCATAGACATGATGAAGGTTTAATTTACCGAAAAGGTTTCTAATTTTTTTTTTACAAAGAAAGTGATCATCATGGAAAGCTGACATCATAGCATGAATAAAAAGGGGTTTCCAACTTTAAGTGGAAAATCCCTTTAAAACACAGATTTAGCAAGGTTTAAAAGATACTTTGTCATCAACAGACCTCACCTAAAAATAGAATCTGTAGGATTAAATCTAAGCTTCGCCTGTAAGAAGGGGTTAAAAGATGCTTAACCCAATACAAGTAGACTTGGCTTATAAGTGTCAAAAACATTAAAACAAATTAAGTGATGTTGGTAGGTCCTAGATAGAAGGACTTTGGTGTTACTAAACCCACAACAGTAAAATCAGTGTGTACTGTATATGCAGTAAAGCATGCTTTTTCTACTCACTGTGGAACCTAAGGGGTTAATCATGTGCATTGTGTAAAAAGGCTATTTGATCCTGTCTTCTCTGATCCTGCCTTTCTTCCACTGTCCCCAACCCATCTACTGATAGAACAGAGCCCTGGGGGGGGGGGGGGAGAAGAGCACTGTGCACATGCTCAGCTTGGTGTGTATTGCTTGAGAGTTTTCTTTGGGAGAGTGCATGTAATCAGCACAGAGCCAATCGGGACTGTCCAGGCAGAGGGTCAGGGGTCCTACATCCTGATAGGACAGTCAGAGTAGAATAAAAAAAAAAAACTCCTCCTACAAGCTTTAACCAGGCACCAATAAGTCACAAGACTGCTATATACTGCTGATGAGAAAGTGTATTTAGCAGCTTATATTTACTAAAATAATTGCATTGCCATGTTGTGTACTGTGGGAGACCAGATCAGGCTCCTAGGTTTTAGTAACACATTTGGTCAGGAGTGGTGCTGGATCTGAAGGACATATGAATTTTTAATAGGATGAAAAATCACCATGGCTGCTCCTAGACCCAGCCTCTACCCATTGGGAGACCTTGGGCAAAAAGGAAGTGGCTGTAAAGCACCAGACCCCAATGGTCAGTGTGGGAAGATAGCACTGTGGTGCCACTAGCAAACAGATTCTCCCCTTCATTTTACATAAGGACAAAGGTTATGGGACAAGGCATATTAGAACCATTTCCTCCTTCAATACCTTTGATAAATAACGTAAAAAAAATGGAAGTGCTAAACTTGCATGGTTTTAGTGGCAGCCCATCCACGCAGGGGTGCCGCCGCCCCCCCCCAATCCATGCACCCTAATCTCCATGTCGGGGCACCGAACGCATGGATTTCAATGGGTTTTTTGTTTGTTTCTTAAGCACACGATTAAAGCCTGAGGCTCCAATTGGCTTAAAAAAATAAAAATAAAGGGTGGGCTCCAGGCGCAGAGCACTGTGCCCTGAGCCCACTCAGTTGTGTGACAATAGCGAATCAATATACGCTATGTCTTCCCGATTCTCCTCATAGTTAATCAGGAAGCGGGTCCTGAGACCCGATAGGCCAGAGAGTCGGGGGGGCAGGTTTGTTTGACCCCCCCCAAAAAAAATATTGAGCACCAACCACCACTGGTCTACACACACACACACGTGGAAATCCCTCAGCATATGTACATATACAGATGTGCCGCAGGGCTCTACAAAGGGCCAGAAAGCCCTTTAGCACATCTAGTAAGTGAGGTAACCTCAAAAGTTATTAAGTCGATTTGTAGCAGGAGATTCAAATGTGTACGGTATAGTCTGAAAGCTGCCCACAAAGCTGAACCGGGCAGTCATCTGTGCAGGCAACAAAGAACCATAATAAAATAACGCATTGTCAGAGGTTGCTATAGTAAGAGCTATGCAAGCATGGCAGCTAAGATAAACGAAAGCTAGAATTTTTTTTTTTGTAAAACGCACTCTTAAACTTTGGCAGAATCTCACTTCCCAGCATGCCCAGTTCTGGTGCAGTTCGTGTGCCATGATAATCCACCTCTAAAATAGCAGTGTCCGTCATTCACCACCAAAACCCACAGTGAATCCACCAGCTGTAGAAACTGCTTCCCAGCTCCTGTAGACCCCTTATTATAGGGGGTCGGAGTATGCCTGCGGCTTAAAATCCAGCCAGGGCTTCTCCACACTTCAGATTATCACTCAGCAAGTTGGATAGTAGTTGGGCACCAATAAAAATATCAAAAGGCTCCACATATTAAACCCACCAAGGATTTTACACTAAGTAAATAAAAAATCACTTTTAGCAGTAAGTAAAATAAGCACCTTAAGTTTGATGTGTCGGCCGGCACACAACCAAACAAACCCGTCTGTCTGGACAAGAGAGAGATGTCAGCTTGTTGCTCCGCCCTACGGGTTTCGTCACAAATGTCGTTGTTTGGTGTGTCGGCCGGCTGGGCACCAAGACTTAAGGTGCATATTTTACTTACTGCTGTGAGTGGTATATTTTTACTTCATAAACCCACCAAGGATTTTACACGAAGTAAAATATACCACTCACAGCAGTAAGTAAAATAAGCACCTTAAGTTTGGCGTGTTGGCCGGCCGGGCACCAAGACAACGACATTTGTGACGAAACCCGTAGGGCGGAGCAACAAGCTGACATCTCTCTCGTCCCGACAGACGGGTTTGTTTGGTTGTGTGCCGACCGACACACCAAACTTAAGGTGCTTATTTTACTTACTGCTGCAAGTGATTTTTTTATTTACTTATTAAACCCAAGGATTTTACACCATGTAGAGCCTTTGATCTCTTTTTAGTGCCTAACTACTATCCAACTTACTGAGTGATATTGGAAGTGTGGAGAAGCCCTGAGATGGAGAAAGGACATGGCTTAAGTTTTAAGCCACAGGCGTACTCCGACCCCCTATAATAAGGGGTCTACAGGAGCTGGTAAGCAGTTTCTACAGCTGGTGGTGGATTCCCTGCTGGTTTTGGTGATGGATGATGGATGACGGACACCGCTATTTTAGAGATTGATTCATGATCACATTGCTTGTGGACAACTTCACACAGATGAACATAATCCATATGGTTTCACTTATGGACTTTACATTTTATCATTTAGCGCAATTTTTTTTTCCCTTGATTAATTTTTTGTGATTGTGTTACACAAAAGAATTGCTGCTCAACGTTTAATATTTTTTAGGAATAGATTTTTAGCGCAGTTTATACACTTTTTACAATAACCCACCTACCTCTTATATCGTCATATGGGGCCATAGAGAATTAAGACTGGGCATAATGCCAGAGAAAGCCATTCCTTTCTAGATGGACATGGAACTTGGAACAATTAGATGCCAGAATAGGTGCCAAGCACCAAGAGGCCCAAATTGTTTGCATCTGAAGTCTATAAAACGTACCACTGTAACTAAGAGTGCTTTCAGACTGAAAGCGCCCAGGTGTCAGCGGTAAAACACTGCTATTTTTAGCTGCGCTTTAACCCCCGCTAGCAGCCAAAAAAGGGTTAAAAGCGCCCGCAAAGTGCCGCTGTGGCGGCGCTTTGCCAGCAGTGCTGCCCATTGATTTCAATGGGCAAGGGCGCTTTAGGAGCGGTGTATACACCGCTCCTAAAGCGCTACAAAGAAGCTGCTTGCAGGACTTTTCCTGACACCCTGCCAGCGCAGCGCCCCAGTGTGAAAGCACTCAGGCTTTCATACTGGGATTGCAGCTGAGGCTTTTTTTAGGCACTATTGTTAGCGCTAAAGCGCCTGAAAAACGCCTCCAGTGTGAAAGGGGTCTTAGGTCAACAGCAAAACAGCAAAGTATCACTTACAGCCTACTCCCATCACTCTACACTTACAAAAAAAATATATGGGGTGCATCTACACTGAAATGAGGGTACACTACAAGCCACTGCCTCATTTATACAAGATGTTCCAAAAAGAAAAAAAAAAAAAAAGTGTGCTAAATAAAGTATATTTTAGTATCGGTGTCTATTGAAATTATATTTGAATAAATTTGCAGCTATTGCTTTATTACAAAACAAAAAATGATTGTTGTGCTTCAGCTAGAATGGATTCTTTGTACTGTGAGAATTTCATACATTTCTGCAAACCAAATGATTTGTGTTAAACACTTTAATATTCCATAAATGTGACTTTAAAGCCAACACTGTGTGTTTTCTGTAGCATTACCCGAAAAGATCAAGGACTTATTTTGCGGTACTTACCATGGCAGAACTGGATCATGGATAAGTCTTTACTCCTGCCAAGGAGACCAAGTGAAGTGATGTCTCGCTATGGAGGAGGAGGAGGGAGGAGGGAGGAGGAAGGAGGGAGGAGGAAGGGAGGGAGGGAGGGAGGGAGGAGGAGGGAGGAAGGAG
The DNA here is from genome assembly GCA_029206835.1 of Rana muscosa. NCBI lineage: Eukaryota > Metazoa > Chordata > Amphibia > Anura > Ranidae > Rana > Rana muscosa. Next base: position 211,734,950 of record CM055126.1, read on the forward strand.
GAGCCTTGTGGCTTCACTTTCTGGTACCCTACTGCGCATGCGCGAGTCGCACTGCGCGATCCGAATGGTTCCTGCTGTCTTCTGAGACCTGTGCGCCTCCCAGAAGACAGCAGGGGGACGGAGGAGGAGCCGTACGTGGCGTAGATATCTGCGGATATCTATGCCCGGAAGTGGGAGCAAATACCTGTATTAGGCTGGGTTCACACTGTCGCCGCATGCGGCGCACAGCAGGGGTCCGGTGCGTGCTGGCTCACCGGTTCAGGTCCGATTTCAGCCCGAATTGTGGGCTGAAATCGGACCTGAAACGCACCAAAAAAAGACACGCGTTTTTCCTGCACACCGCACCGGAGATATGTGAACCGGCTCCATAGAGAGCCAGTCGCATTCTGCTGCTATGCGAATTACAACGCGCATTCAATTCGCATAGGTGTGAACCCGGCCTTAGACAGGTATCTGCTCCCCCCTACCCCCTGAAAAGGTGCCACCGGAGGGGAGGGGGGGGGGGGGGGGGGGAGTATTCCGAAAAGCAGAAGTTCAATTTTTGGGTGGAACTCCGCTTTAAGGGCAGTTCACACTACATGCAGTCCAGTGCGTTTATTTCTGCATCAAAAATGCATGGATAGTAGGTTATATTGTTTTCAATGGCATGGTTCACACCAGTGCAGTCAGGTCCAGTGCGTTCCAGAAAAAAATAAAGTAGAACATATTTTCTGCACAGAACTGTACTGGAACGCGGTAAAACGCATAAAAAACGCACCAGAACACATGTCCTTATTTAACCACTTAAGCCCTGGACCATTTTGGCTGGTTAAGGACCAGGCCACTTTTTGCGATTCGGCACTGCGCCGCTTTAACTGACAAATTGCGGTCGTGCGACGTGGCTCCCAAACAAAATTGATATCTTTTCCCCACAAATAGAGTTTTTTGGTGGTATTTGATCATCTCTGCGGTTTTTATTTTTTGCGCTATAAACAAAAATAGAGCGACAATTTTGAAAAAAAATGCAATATTTTTTACTTTTTGCTATAATAAAATGTCCCCAAAAAATATATTTTTTTTTTCCCCCTCCGTTTAGGCAGATACGTATTCTACATATTTTTGGTAAAATGGCGGCGATCAGCGATTTTTATTGTGACTGCGACATTATAGCGGACACATCGGACACTTGACACCATTTTGGGACCATTGTAATTTTTACAGCAATCGATGCTATAAAAATGCACTGGTTACTGTAAAAATGACACTGGCAGTGAATGGGGTTAACCACTAGGGGCGCTGAAGGGGTTAAGTGTGCCTAAGGGAGTGATTACTACTGTTAGGGGGCGTAACTACGAGTGACACGTGACCCGATCTCCACTCTGATTACACAGAGCAAAGATCAGTGACAGTGTCAACACCAACATCTCCCCGCTCCATCCATCCGTGAGACAATCGCGGGGATCCGCCACGGCGATAGAGTCCGCGGGACCCGCAGTCAGACTTACGGGGATGGTGGCAGGGTCGCGAGCGCGGCGGTGGCACGCGCACGACCACGCAGCAGGCAGTTAAAGGGGACGTACAGGTACGTGATTATGCCTTTACGTGCCATTCTGCCAACGTATATATGCCATGGCCGGTTCTTAAGTGGTTAAGGTGAAGAAAAAAGGAAGGGAAAGAAGAAAAATAAAAAATAAAAAATAAAAAACACATGCAGAAAAGCATCCGGAATGCATCTGGACTGCGTTTCTATGGTGTGAACTGGCCCTTGGGCTCCGAAACTCGAATCCAGGAATGATATTTATTGCAGATTTACATTGGTCCAGCTTGACACCAAGTGTGTACACTCACCGGCCACTTTATTAGGTACACCTGTTCAATTTCTTGGTAACACAAATTGCTAATCAGCCAATCACATGGTGGCAACTCAATGCACTTAGGCATCTAGACGGGGTGAAGGTTCAAACTGAGCATCAGAATGAGGAAGAAAGGGGATTTAAGGGACTTTGAATGTGGCATGGTTGTTGGTGCCAGACGGGCTGGTCCGAGTATTTCAAAAACTGCTGATCTAGGATTTTCACACCATCTTTTGGATTTACAGAGAAAAGTCCAAAAAAAAAAAGAGAAAATATCCAGTGAGCGGCAGTTGTGTGGAGGAAAAATAGGATTTTTATAACAGCTTACCTGTAAAATCCTTTTCTTGGAGTACATCACGGGACACAGAGCGACATAGTCATTACTAATGGGTTATATAGTTACCGTCAGGTGCTGGCACTGGCAACTTCCAAAACCGGAAGTACCCTCCCCTATATAAGCCCCTCCCATCCGGGAGCACCTCAGTTTTGTAGCAAAGCAATAAGTGTCCCCAAAGAGGGGCGGGAGCTCTGTGTCCCGTGATGTACTCCAAGAAAAGGATTTTACAGGTAAGCTGTTATAAAAATCCTATTTTCTTTCTCGTACATCACGGGACACAGAGCGACATAGTCATTACTAATGGGATGTCCTAAAGCAATGCCAAATGAGGGGGGGGATACACCATATATAAGCTGAGCGCTATCAGACATGAGGATCTTTTGCGGCCTGCAACACACTGCGCCCAAAGGCGACATCCTCCTGACTTCTAACGTCCACCTGGTAGAACCTAGTAAACGTGTGTACTGAAGACCATGTTGCGGCCTTACAGACTTGAGCCAGGGAGGCCTGGTGATGCACTGCCCATGAAGTTCCAACTGCTCTCGTGGAGTGCGCCCTAACTTTGAACGGAGGCGGTCTCCTTCTCAAGCCATAGGCTTGTATTATGACCTGTCGAATCCACTTGGCTAAAGTAGATTTTGACGCTGCCTGACCCTTTCTGGGGCCTTCCGGCAGAATAAACAAAGTATCCGTTCTGCGAATCTGAGCAGTGGCTTTTAGATAAGCTTTAACTGATCTTACTACATCCAAAGAATGCAATAACTTTTCCTCTACCGAAGTAGGCTTGGGGAGAAAAGAAGGAAGAACCACATCTTGGTTCAAATGAAAACTCGATACCACCTTAGGAAGAAAGGCTGGATGAGGACGTAACACTACTCTGTCCTTATGGATAACCAGATATGGCTCCTTACAGGACATAGCTGCTAATTCCGATACTCTTTTAGCCGAACAAATGGCTACTAGAAAAATCAATTTCCTGGTGAGAACCACTAAGGAAATATGCTGTAATGGTTCAAATGGTTGTTTCTGTAGAACCGACAGAACCAAGTTTAGATCCCATGGACATATGGGAATATTAACCGGAGGACTAATACGCATCACTCCTTGTATAAAGGCTTTGACTAGTGAATGCGAAGCCAAGGGCCTTTGAAAAAATATTGACAAGGCCGAAATCTGACCTTTGATAGTACTCAAGGCAAGCTTCCTATCTACAGCCCATTGTAGGAAGTCCAGAATTCTACCTATTACGTATTTACGTGGATGCCATTTCCTGGCCTCACACCAGGCGATGTACGCCTTCCAGATTCTATAGTAGATCTGCCTGGATACCGGTTTCCTGGCATTGATCATGGTAGACACCACAGCATTAGAGAGCCCTCTCCTTTTTAGAATGTGGGCTTCAATAGCCAGGCCGTCAAACCTAGGGCTGGTAAGGAAGGGTGGTATATCGGTCCCTGCGAAAGCAGGTCCGGACGATGTGGGAGGGTCCAAGGACTCCCCACAGACATTTTTACAATCTCCGCGTACCATGCTCTTCGGGGCCACGCTGGAGCCACCAGAATCACTGGTTTCTTTTCTACCCTGATTCTGCGGAGTAATCGAGGTAACAATTGTGGCGGTGGGAATGCATATATCAGCTTGAACTGATCCCAAGGGAACACTAGGGCATCCGAGCCGCACGCTAGGGGATCCCTTGTCCAAGAGACAAACCTGTCCACTTTCGTGTTGAACCTGGATGCTAGCAGATCTACATCCGGTGTTCCCCACCGCTGACATATTGTCCGGAAAACCTCGGGATGAAGGGACCATTCCCCTGGGCATAATTGTTGGCGACTTAGAAAGTCCGCCTTCCAATTCTCCACCCCTGGAATGAATACCGCAGATATGGCTGGGACATATCTTTCTGCCCATCTCAGGATGTAATTTACTTCCCTTTGGGCTGCACGACTCCTGGTGCCCCCCTGACGATTGATATATGCCACTGCTGTGGCATTGTCTGACTGAACTCTGACAGGGGACCCTTGGAGTTTGGATGTCCATGCTACTAGGGCATACCGGGCTGCTCGTATCTCTAAGAGATTGATGGGCAGGGCCTTTTCCGCATCCGACCATCTGCCCTGGAGAGACCATTGCTCCAGTACTGCTCCCCAGCCTAAAAGGCTGGCATCTGTAGTGACCACCTTCCAAGAAATCGGACTGAAGGATTTCCCTCTTTCCAGATTCCGGGGAACCAACCACCAACGGAGGCTTCTGCGAACGGAAGGGGACAAGGACATTGTACGTCCAGAGCCTGAACTTTTTTGTTCCAGGCTGACAGTATGGCCCTTTGCAACTTCCTTGAATGGAATTGACCGTAGGGTACTGCTTCGAATGATGCCACCATTTTTCCCAGCAGCCTCATGCACAGGCGTATGGATGGCTGTCTTTTTGAACCCACTAAGTGGATCAAATCTCTCAAAGACGACCCCTTTTCTCGAGGCAAGAAAATTTTTCTCTGGTCTGAATCCAGCCTTAGCCCCAAGTATTCCAGACTTTTGACTGGTTTTAGGGCTGACTTGTCTCGGTTGATAATCCAACCGTGATATTCCAGATACTTGATTGTCTCGTGAACAACCACTTCTAGTTTTTCCACTGAGTGGTCTATCAGCAACAAGTCGTCTAGATATGCCATTATCGTTACACCTCGTGTTCTTAGATTGGCCAATAATGGGGCCAGAATTTTTGTGAACACTCTTGGTGCTGTGGCCAGACCGAAGGGTAAGGCTCTGAACTGAAAATGGCGCCCTTCTATCGCAAAGCGTAGAAATTTTTGGTGGGCTGGAAAGATGGGGATGTGCAAATAAGCATCTTTGATGTCGATCGAGGCTAACCATTCCTCCCCTTGTAGGGCAGTGGCCACCGATCGGATCGACTCCATCCGGAAAGTCCTGATATGTAGGAATTTGTTTAGCCCTTTTAGATTTAATATGGGCCTCACGTCCCCGTTTGGCTTCGGAACTGTAAAGAGGTTTGAGTAAAACCCGAACCCCCATTCTTCCAGGGGGACCTCTATAATTACTGCTTGAAGCAATAATTGTTCCAGTGCCAACAGGAGGGATCCTCTCTTCTGGGGATCCCTTGGCACGTTCGACCTTATAAAGCGGGAAGGAGGGGAGTTTAACTCCAATTTGTATCCCAGATTTACTGCGGAGAGCACCCATCTGTCTTGGATCGTGTCCCGCCAGGTTTCTGTGAACAACTGAAGTCTTCCCCCCACCCGATTGGGTGGGGGCAACCCTTCATGCATTTGACTTTGGGGGAGGTTTTGTACCTCTCCTGCTCCAGGGCTTCTTGTTACCCTGCAACTGTCCCTGATTTTTACCTCCGGGATTTGACCGGGGAGGCCGTCGGAACTGTTTCACAGCCGATGTCCTAGGGACTGGAGAAGCCGGCCTCTTAAAAGAGGGACCTCTAACTCTATTTTTGACCGGCAAGAGTGTACTTTTACCGCTGGAAATTCTCTGGATATACTTGTCCAGGTCTTCCCCGAATAAGCGCTCCCCATGGAATGGGAAGCTGACCAGCAATTTTTTACAGGGAGCTTCAGCAGACCAGTTTTTGAGCCATAGAAGCCTGCGCATATGTACTACAGACAGCGTAAGGCGGGAGGCCTGATGGATTGAATCCTTTATAGCGTCCACCGCAAAGCATAAGGCTCTAGGTAGATCAGCTAGAGCAAGAGCCTGCTGATCTGGCACGTCCCTTAAGACCTGTTTCAACTGATCCTTCACTGCTTGGCAGACCCCTATAGCTGCCACTGCTGGTTGTGTCACCAATCCTGCTGTAGAAAAAGCAGATTTCAATAAGGACTCCAATTTTTTATCTATTGGGTCCTTGAACATTTGGACATTTTCCACCGGACATGTCAGTGATTTATTCACACAAGAGATGGCTGCGTCCACTGTAGGGACCTTCCATTTTCTGACGAACTTATCCTCCATAGGATAGACCACCGGAAATCTCTTGGGGGGAGTAAATATTTTGTCAGGATGCTCCCAATCCTGGTAAATGAGCCCCTCCAGTAAAGGATGGATCGGAAAAGAACAAACAGTCTGGGGAGCTTTTAGCGACCCCAACGAGGAGACAGAAGAGGAGGATGGCTCCGCAAGTGGCATTTTAAATGCTGATCGGACCATATTAGTCAGGGACTGCACCCATAACCTCTCAGCATGTGATGCTGAGAACGGCTCCTCCACTGTTGATTCCTCTACAACTGAATCAACCTCATCCTGATCCCCCTCAGGTAGGTCGTTCTCTGTATGGGACTGTTGCTCTGTTAACAGGCACTCTGAGGGAGGAGACGGAGATCGAGCGCTTTTCTCCTGTGACAGGGAAGCAGCAATTAGTGCTGACAATCGCTCTTCCAGCCCTCCCAGAGCTGAGGAAAAAACCTCCTCTGTTACATACACAGGAGCAGGTGAACTGGGGACAACCACAGTACCAGGTACTCCTGGGGGTGCCCTACGGTCACTAACCTCTGATTCTTCAGGGGAGACTGGTGCAGCCAAAGCATGCCCAAGATCCTCAGAGCCCGATGGAGACCCCCTATTCCTCCTGGAATTTCTAGTCCCGGAGTTTTTAGACGGCATATTCCTAAGCCACAAAGCTGAGGTATTCCAGCCGAAAATACACCAGTTACTGATAATAGTCTAGCATAAATGCTGCTATAATAAACAGTTGGTGTCTACTAATGTGCCTTTCTAGGGGATGCCTGTATCAACCGCTTGCTGTATGCCTTTAAATGTTGCCAGCTCTGTCTCTGTACTTCATAGCCAGCTTACTGCAATAATGTGGCTTTTTAAAAACCTGCTGGGAGAAGCGGCGCGCACAGAGCGTCATCCCCCAGGCCCCGCCCCTTTTTCCGGCCACCTCTATATATATATAGAGGCGCGTGCACGCGCACGCGCGCGGCCACGTGCGCCTCGGCGCTAATTTTCAAACATGGAAACCAGGGACAGGAGCCAGGGCCCCCTTTGCCGCAGGCCGGGGGATAGACGAACACTGCAACATGGCAGAGGAAACAGTTTCCTGTAGGAGAACTCACCAGCTGCCTGGACTTTGCTCTCTGAGAAGAAACTAGTCCATATGACAAGAAAAACATTCCACAGCGGCCTCTAGTGGACAAACACAGGTACCGCAGTTTAATATACTAAACATATATATAAAAAAAAACATTGTTTTTTTTTTTTTTGACCACCATTAAAAATTATTACATTTTTTTTAGTAGTTACAGGCATGCACAGATATTAGCGGGAATACCGTTAGGTAACAGACAGAAAGACAAATTAGGCTTGGGGGTCCCCCAATAGAACCAAGTTCCTGGGGGCCCCCACTTACCTGTTCCCCGCCGCAGGACTTTGTTTGGTCCACAAAAGCCCAAACTTCACCTATCACGGCAGGCATTGTAATCAAACCTTCAGGGACCGGGTTCCCAAGGATTCCACTCCCCTGGACCTGTATAGCACCCTGCACAGAAAACATCTTGGTCGTGGGTATGACCAGAGCTCTGGATCCCAGGGTCCAGCTCTCCTAAGAGAAGCATTACAGGCAGAACCTTGCTCTTCTCTGCAAGGCCCGGGTACCGACCGTTTAGCTATGAAGCTTTTTTGGTCGGATCCGGAATAGCTTACTGAGGCCCAAAAGAACCTGTACGCAAGCTCAGTGAAAAACACATGTTTCTTCTTGGCCAACACCTTAGACACTGGCAAAAAACTGAGGTGCTCCCGGATGGGAGGGGCTTATATAGGGGAGGGTACTTCCGGTTTTGGAAGTTGCCAGTGCCAGCACCTGACGGTAACTATATAACCCATTAGTAATGACTATGTCGCTCTGTGTCCCGTGATGTACGAGAAAGAAATGCCTTGTTGATGTCAGAGGAGAATGGGCAGACTGGTTCCAGATGATAGAAAGGCCACAGTAACTCAAATGACCACTCGTTACACCCAAGGTATGCAGAATACCATCTCTTAACCCACAACACATTGAACCTTGAAGCAGATGGGCTACAGAAGCAGAAGACCACACCGGGTGCCACTCCTGTCTGACAAAAACAGGAAACTGAGGCTACAATTCACACAGGATCACCAAAATTGGACAATAGAAGACTGGAAAAACGTTGCCTGGTCTGAAGAGTCTGGATTTCAGCTGCGACATTCAGATGGTCGGGTCATAATTTGGTGTAAACAACATGAAAGTATGGATCCATCCTGCCTTCTATCACCGGTTCAGGCTGGTGGTGGTGTAATGATGTGGGGGGTATTTTCTTGGCACACTCTGGGCCCCTCAGTACCAGCTGAGCATTGTTTAAACTACACGGCCTACCTGAGTATTGTCACTGACCATGTCCATCCCTTTATGACTACAGTGTCCCCATCTTCTGATGGCTCCTTCCAGCAGGATAATGCACCATGTCACAAAGCTCCACTCATCTCACCACTGGACAATGAGGTCCCTGCACTCCAATGGCCTCCACACATCTCATCCAAATTATGAATGTTTCCAACACCTTGTTGAATCTATGCCACTAAGAAGGCAGTTCTGAAGGAAAAAAGGGGGTCAAATTCAGTACTAGCAAGGTGTAGCTAATAAAGTGGCCGGTGGGTGTATATTTCCTCCTGCAGTCTTCTCTTCTCTACAGCCAAAGTGCCGAATTGTAAAGCTTGTCCGAGAGTTCAGAAAAAAAGGGGGCAGAGAGCTGAAGTCACACTCTGCAGAGCTCAGTGGAGGAGAGCTCTGAGAGCTGATTGGAGGGAAGGGACACACCCCCTTCACACAGCAACAGAGCCGAGGCTGTCAATAAGCTGGAGGTCCCTCCCGTGTCACCATTTTTCTCTTGGTGTCAGGAAAAATTGTCATAAAAAGTGATTCATGCTGATAACAGAGGAATGAAGCTGCAGCCAAAAATTACACTTAGTGCTCCTAATTGAGACAAGTAAACACTATAGAGGGATATGCCTCTCTCATATTTCAAGTGTGAGGTTTACAACCACTTTAAGCATTACACAAAATATACTTTACAGTTAATACAAAGTGACCCATTTATATTAATACGGATCTTGTGTATCCCATCAATCACATTTTCTATGACAAGACACATCAATGCCACAACTTATTATTTAGAGTATTCATAACCTGGAGAAAAACTGGCAATAATCCAGCATGCAGCATCTGACTGTTCCCTCACTATGACAGCCATGTGACTTGGAAATGGTCACAGTCTGTGTAATGAACTTTATAAACGGTTTATCTAAATGACCTCAAGAATTTTACAGAGCAACGGATACATCTCTACTGCCAATATGAAGCGAGCGGTGTCAAAGAATCCAAGCCAAATGTCATTCCAAATAGGGCACAGCAAGACACAAACTTCCATCCGACTCCCACACACTACCCTGCCCCTACATTGCAAGAATCTTATTCTATGCTTTTGTATTAGAAGGTGTCAACCGCAAATCCGACAGGCCTGGTCTCAAACCCTGTCTGTTGCATACAAGTGGGGACAATAATGATTTATTCCCCTGCAGGTTTTGTGAGTTTGACCACCTATAAAGAAAGGGTCTTTAATTTTTATCATAGGTGTATTTTCAAAAATGATAGAGGACAGAATATCAACCAAAAATCCAGAAGAAACACAAATGTTATAAATTGAATTGCAGTTCAGGGAGTAAAAAAAAAAAAAAAAAAAAAAAAAAAAATTATATAGGATTTTTGTACTCACCGTAAAATCCTTTTCTCTGAAGTTCATTGACGGACACTGCACTTTAAATCTTGACCTTAGGGTTATATCACCACCTTCAGGAGAGGACTAGGCAGAACATGTTAAAAAACAGCCAAAACTGCACAGTACCGCCCAGGGGGCGGTCCTACTGGCTATAACCCCTCACTCTGCATCCAGCAGCTCAGTTCGTCAAAAAGCAGTACAAACAAATAGGAGGGGTGGGTGCTGTGTCCGTCAATGAACTTCAGAGAAAAGGATTTTTACGGTGAGTACATCTGGCATGCCCCATCTCAAGCAAAGGAGTCGAAAGACCTCCGGATGTACCGACCATTCCCCTTGGTCCAGCATCTGGCGACTTCGATAGTCTGCCTGCCAGTTTTCTATGCCCGGAATGTACATGGCCGATAGAGCCAGCACGTGCCGCTCTGCCCACCGCAGGATGTGAGCGACCTCCAATGCTGAAGCCAAACTCCTTGATGGTTGACATACGCCCCCGCCGCGGCGTTGTCCGACTGGATCCTGACAGGGTGTCCCTGCAGCCTCTGTGACCATGTGGAGAGGCACCGCCTAATGGACTGTACGCCCCAAACTCCCCCCCCAACCGGTCAGGCTGGCGTCCGTCGTGATCACCGTCCAATGAACAGGAAGGAACGACTTCCCGGATTGAAGGGCCGGAGACCTCCGCCACCAGACCAGGGATTCCCTGACTAGGTGGCTCACCTGTATCCGACAATCCATAGACAACGGAGACTTGTCCCATTTGGACAGAATCTCCTTCTGCAAGACTCGAGTGTGGCATATGGCACCGCCTCGAAACTGGCTACCATGAGACCCAGGACTCGCATGCAAAAACGCAGCGACAACCATTTGGGGGACGTCAACAGCTTCACCGCAGCTTGAAGAGTCTGAAATTTGTCCGAAGGGAGAAAAACCCTCCCCACTGAGGAGTCCAGAATCAAGCCCAGGTATTCCAGGCGTTGAGTTGATACCAACACCGACTTCTGGAGGTTCAGAACCCAACCGAACTCCAAGACTGACTGGCTATTGCCACATCCTCCTCTAATTCTGAGTCTGAAGCTGCTCTCAGAAGGTCGTCCAGGTAGCCCACGACAGCGATTCCTCGCTGTCTCAGCAAAGCCAGAATCGGGGCAAGCACCTTGGTGAACACCCTTGGTGCCGATGCCAGGCCAAAAGGGAGAGCTACAAATTGGTAGTGCTCTTCCCCGTCCTCAAACTGCAGAAACCTCTGTCGTCTGGTGCAAATCGGGACATGTAAGTATGCGTCCTTGATGTCCAGGGATGGCAGAAAATACCCCGGATGGAGTGCAGCGACCACAGAGAACTGATTCCATCCTGAATCTTTTCACCTTCACAAATCTGTTGAGGGCTTTGAGGTCCAGAATCGGACGAACCCCTTCCTTCTTTGGGACTACAAACAAATTGGAGTAGAATCCCTGAAACCTTTCCTGCGACGGTACCGGCACTATCACGATCACCTCACGCAGCAGGTCCTGCACTGCCTCCAACAAGGCTTTCCGGCGAGCCGGAAGAAGATGAAGGTTTGAGGGGAAAAAACCTGTTTGGTGGACAAGAGAGAAACTATATTGTAACCAGATGAAACCACTTCGCTGACCCACTGGTCAGAAAACAGGGAGGTCCACCGAGCTGCAAACTCCCAAAGGGGACCCCCCCACCCGAGAGTCGGGCGGGGGCAAACCTTAATGCTGTCGCAGATTTGATCAGCTTGCAAAACCAGGGACGCTTCTGTCCCTCAGTGGACACCTTGTTGGTCTGGGGCGCTTACCTGCCGCCCCGGGCAGGCGAAAAAAACGCTTCTGAGCTGAAAATGACATACTTCAGGCCCTGCACCAACTGGTCTGCCAATTTCACACAGACCGGGGAAGCCTGCTGTTTTTCCAACTCACGGTGCAACAATTTTGCCCATTCAGCAAGTGTCTGGGACACCAGAGCCGTGGCAAATACTGGCCGCATGAGGTGTTCTGGTTCAATTCGCGCCGTTCCAGAAGGATAACCAGCACTAGCGGAAAAAACCAGGCTGAGACTACAAGAAAATGGCCGCCTCAGCGACAAAAAAAAATGCCTGAGGGCTCCAAAAAGATGGCCCCTGAACTTCCTGACAAACTACAGGAAAATGGCCGCAGAAACGTCCTGACTAAAAGCACAGGGGGAAAAATGGCGCGACCACGCTGACCCTTCACACGGTGGCCACCTTTAAAAACACAATGTGCACACCAAAACACCCCACTATGAAAATAGGGAACAGGACAGCGGACACCCCCCTCCCCCAACACCCAGCGCAGCCCCCTCGCCGGACACGGAGCCCTCCAGAAGACCCCCGCACAGTCGCGCAGCGGCCCAAGTATGGGGAGGAGGGAAAGGGCAGGGAGAGGAGACACCCCCAATTCGACCTCCCAGGGAATGCCCAGCGGCTCTGTCCTGCCGAGACAGGTGGAACCATACTTGCCCCCTCCTGTGGGGACTGCTGGACGCATTCCGGACAGACCCATCACCCGAGCGGTACGGGGTGGCTGTCGGCCACGGCACACTGTGACACGGACAGCAGTAGCCCAGTCATATGTGTGCCTCAGAGCATATAGCTCGCCGGCCACCCCTGGATCAGACAGGGTATGTCGTGGCCAACCCAGCACGTAGCTAGGGCCTGCTCCCCCTCGATGGACGGGCTTGGGAGACTACCAGGATCTATATTATATTATCCAGCCTGTCACCCAGCCCGGCTGTTGAGAGTAGATCACCAAGCTTCTTGCTGATAAGTCTTGTAGCCCATTCCAGCCTTGCGTAGGTCTACAATCTTGTCCCTGATGTCCTTTGACAGCTCTTTAATCTTGACCATGATGGTGAGGTTTGAATGGAGGAAAGATTCTGTGGACAGGGTTATTTTATACACCTAACAAGTTGTCGTTAGAAGCCCCTTCTTACATTGACAAGACAAATCCGTGTACCACATGAGCACCTACTGTAGGAGCCAGAATTATTGTTGGTTGGTAGGGTATCTAATACAGTGGATTGCGAGTAACGTGGTTAACGAGCGTTTCGCAATACGAGCACTGTATTTAAAAAAATCGTGACTCGGTTTCCGAGTGTTGTCTCGCAAAACTAGCACGATTCAGGCCAAAGCGGTGTGCAGTACCTCTTTTGGCCTGAGGTGGGGGGGCGCCGGAGCCGAGGAGAGCCTAACGTTACCGATCCCAGCTGATCGGCGCCGTTCGGAAATGCACGGAAAGGCCAGAAGACATGTCGGCTGACCTCGACAAATCTCGGGAACTACCGTATATACTCGAGTATAAGTCGGGGCACCTAATTTTACCACAAAAAACTGGGTAAACTTATTGACTCGAGCATAAGCCTAGGGTGTCCATCTGCATGCCTCACTGTGTCCAATCTCCCTACCTGATCTCCGGCGCTGTGTGACTAGACTGACGTTTAACATAGGAGTCTATGGAAGGGGTGCCCAGCTTTGAAAAATCAGTGCTCCCTGGCCGTAGGTCCCCCAGACAAACTTTGCACACTTGTAGGAGGAAGAGTGGGGCTACATGTGTGCCAAGTTTGGGGTCCAGGGGACCTACGGTTCGCCGGGATCAGGCGCACAAAAGGTGAAGATGGACAGACTCTAGGATAAGCCAAGGGGGGCATTTTCAGCACAAAAAAAAAAAACGTGCTTAAAAACTCGGCTTATACTCGAGTATATATTAGGGCTGTGGAAATTAACTATTAATTCCTCGATTAATCAATTAATTGTTTTGATCGATCAAAATTCTTTTGATCGGTACTCACCTCTCCCACGGCTTCCGGGTCTTCAGGGAGATCTGGTGACGTCACGGACATCGGCGGGGCTTGCCGTGTCTATCTGAAGGGCTCCTTTGCTGTGCCTTTATATCTGCATGCCGGCGGGACCTTACTACCTGCCACACGCAAGGGCTGTTACACTTCCCTCTATCACTTCCCTCTATCAACCTGGGATTCTACAGCCATCCACTGGGAGTTGTGATAGTTCCCTTCACGGGACATCTACATGCCGACGGACTGATGTTAACCCCCTCCTCATCTGGATTCAGCAGTGGTATCGTTGTACACATTTTTATACCAGTATCATACTTAGCTACATGTTTTTATGACTGCTTTTGCTACCGTTTGGTATTACTCGCACCATTTTTACAGTTTATGTAGCTACATCGATTTTATCTCCAGTGCAATATTTATTTTGTTACCTACTTGAAGACTATAAAAGTTTTAATGCTATTCCCATCGAGCGCTGCCTTTGTGCGTTTTTTGTATCCTGCTATCCATTTTTCCAGTGGTTGGTAGCTGCACTGGGAATCGGCCTGCAAGGAGATCAGCTAAAAGTAGTTGGATCTATGTGCGTTATAATTAATCGAAAAAATTAGTCGATCGATTAAAAAAAAATAGATTAATCGAACACGAAAATTGTAATCAGTAACAGCCCTAGTATATACGGTAAGTCTTTCCGAGGTCAGCCGACGTGTCCTCGGGCCTTTTCGGAGGCTCTTTCTGGCTTTTTGGTGGATATTCTGTCTCTATCATTTAAAATACAACTATGATAAAAACTATAGACCCTTCATTTCTTTATAAGTGGGCAAACTTGCACAATCTGCAGGGGAACAAATCATTTGCCACACTGTACGTTGATCTGCATAGAGCAACCGCCTCAATGCAAGGGCACACATGCTGTATATGCAAGGGCAGCCTTTTCTTGTTTTATTATTTTGTGTGCAATGAAAATACCTGGGGATCTTGGCAATCCCCCTTCTTTAATGTTGCCCAATAACCACAGCAAGCACAGAAGCGAACGTGGTCAGTTCACATCCTTAGAATTTATGCTGAGAGATACAGGCATGGTGTGCGGTAGTATCTCCTCCTGTAGTCAGTTTAGCTGCCATGCCCCCTGCCCTGTAGTCCATTTAGCTGCAAAACCAGTCACCCTGCACTAGGAGAGAGCTGCAAGGACCCGCCTTTATAACAGGAAGCTCTTGCACATGGGCAAAAGAACAGGAATTTTATGCTGGATTACTGCAAAGATATGGAAAAAAAAAATCAACAAACGACATCAAGATGCCTGCAAGACTACACATGAATTATTGTGTTTAAACCGTGCCAAGCAAAAGTTTGTGAATGCATAGAGATAGGAGGGCAAATAACATGAATTTTCTATAATACTTGGCTCCATTTAGTGGAGAAATGTTACTTTGTTTCAAATCAATGATTTTACATTCAAACTGCACAGAATATAGCCTATTTACCTTCGTTTTTTGCCCCATTTGCACATGCACTTTCACTGGACGAATGGCTATGGCAATGCTTTCTAAATGACTTGTGTACTTGTTTAGGCTCCATTTATAACCCATCTCCTTATTTCGGCAGACAGGGTTCATTCAAGTCCTCGCTCACGCTGCTGAAGAAAGACACCCCCTGCTACATACACGGATAAAGGGTCGTTATAAAAAAACAAGTCTGGCACGTAATTTTGTCTCTTTTTTTACGCTGAACTATTATTTTTTTCATTAAGCTACATTCCCGTAACGCATTGTTCTCTGTAGTTTGGGCTGTGTCTGCAGATGGGTATAACCCAGAGGGTAGAACGCTTGGTCTTCCTTGGCACAGAGCTGTTACATTGTGCAACCTGCAGCTCCAGGCAACGATCAAGATCAATCTTCTCAAAGGAGGCAATCAAAGTCTGGTTACACCCCTTCTCCCACGCAAATAAAAAAAAAGTAGTTTGTAGTTTGTTTTTTGTTTTTAGTAAGGACTAACAAGTCTGAAGGGTCTCATTTACCCAGGTGAAGTTATATCCAGTATTAGTCACATTCACCCAGCCGATTTCTTTAATACTTGTAATGTCATTCCTAATGAACTGAAGAAGTGGTTGGAGAAACATCTTCAGCATTACAGAAGTCCAGTTGACTGCAAACAGCTAGACAGAAAAGTCACTTTAATTTTTTTAAACACCAAAACTGACCCCCGAGAATCACAATGTTCCCTCAATGTACCTTTTTCAGTATCTACAGTTTAGAGCTGACACGACGCGGCGACGTAATAGATTACTTCAACTACGAAAATATGTTGACGTGCGTGAAAGGCGTAGATGCGTCACGAAATGCAGGTCAATACACCCCCACCGCGGCTTTCAGCGCGGTGCTTCTCTCCCACACACAATCACCACTGACTGTCCCCTATCCTCCTCCAGTCCCCATCCGCCTTCTCCATGCTGCTCCGTGCATCTGTCCCCCTCTCTTCTCCGTGTCCCCCTCCATGCTGCTGTTTCCCTCTCTCTTCTCAGTGCATCAGTCCCCCTCCCTCTTCTCCATACCCCCCTCCGTGCTGCCATCCTCCCCCCCTCTTCTCCATGTCCCCCTCCATGCTGCCGTCCCCCTCCCTCTTCTCCATGTCCCCCTCCATGCTGCCGTCCCCCTCCCTCTTCTCCATGTCCCCCTCCATGCTGCCGTCCCCCCCTCTCTTATCCGAGCATCTGTCCCCCTCCGTGCATCCGTCCCCCTCTCTCTAAACCCGGCTCCTTCGTTTTCTGAATGGACAGAGTCCGTGATCACTGACTCTGTCCATTCACATAACTGAAACATTGTAACCTCCTGTGATTACGATGTCTCAGTTAATGAAGAGAAGCCCTTGTCTTCTCTCCATTCATTATCAGTGCAACTGAGGCTGCTGAGAAAGGGACTGGGGAATCGGTGTCCCTAGTCCCTTTACCTGTCTCAGCCTTAAAGTGTTTGTTACCCCAAAACTTCATATTCCTGATACATGCAGTCCCCGGGTTACAAAGATAGGGTCTGTAGGTTTGTTCTTAAAGTGGTTGTAAACCCACTTTTTGGACTTATCTATAGGTAAGCCTAGAATGAGGCTTACCTATAGGTAGTGGAAATATCTCCTAAACATGCGCCGTTTAGGAGACATTTCACTTATAGTCCGCTGAAAATTCCAACTAAGTGCCGTTTCATCCCTAGCCTGTGCCGTTAATCGCGGCTCCCGTGTGCATGTGTGGGAGTGACGTCACGCGGCTCCGGCGAATCACAGAGCCGGAGTCCGTGGCCCGGAAGGAAGAGGGGCCAGAAGATGGATGCTGCCTACTCGCTGGATTCTTTTGGCACATAATGGGCTAGTATGCGATGCATACTAGCCCATTATCCTTTGCATTTGCAGGCTTTGCAGCGAGCAAAAAAGAGGAAGTAAAACCCATCAGGGTTTACTTCCTCTTTAAGTTGAATCTGTTTGTATTTTGGAACAGGTACATTTTTAAGTGTAGCTCCAGACAAAAAATCTATTTTTAAGCTTTTTGGATAGCATAGGGAAGGGTTATCACCCCTGTAACATTTGTTTTGCTCTCTGTGCCCCTGTTCAGAAGATTTCACCTCACTTTCCGTCCCAATGACAATTGGATTTTGAAAATTTTGGGTTGTTGTGGAAACATGGACTTGTGATAAAGCATCAGTGGAGAGGAGACACCTTTTTCCCATAACACTTGCAGGAGTGAATTTCCCTTCCTAGGGGTAGATTTCCTCTCACTTCCTGTTGTCTCCCTCCGTTTGTAAGTAGGAGACGTTTGCAAGTCGGATGTTTGAAACTAGGGGACTGTCTGTATGCGTCTGCTGTACCATGTACTTGTATGAGATAATCTCCTGGTTCTCTTTGTATGGCTTCCTTTTTGTGAAAACCCTGGTATTCCTGCCAGTCCCTCTGCTTTCCTATTAAAAACTAACCACACTAAGCAGGCGAGCACACCATGGTCAGTTCTCTAGCTATGCTTGGAACTCAGCCTGCTCTCCTCCAATGATCAGACGTGTCCTGACACGCCCCCGCTGCTCAGCTATTCACTGGGAAGCTCAGTGTGCTGTTGCTTCTCCTCCCCCAGCTCTTATAAAGCTGAGAACAGAGGGAATATGAGTTAAAAAAAAAAAAAAAAAGTTAAGTGATTTGGAATGTATTTTTATATCTATGCAAAAATGTTTTGCCTTTCATTTCTATTTTAAACTGAATGGGTTGTTCTAAAGGTGATCATTTACAATCACTTTAATGCACCAAGACTGAACATGTAGGCAACCATAGAAAAATATTACAGGCTTCCAAATGTGTTTGGGAAAAAGCTCCAAACACATCTGGACGCATGCATTTTGGTGCCCGTATTCAATTGGTCCAAAGTAAAGGCAGCAGGCTGCAGAGAAGAACCGTCACATCAGCAGGAAGTGTCACGGTATTACTTTGTTCATACACAAGCAATTCCTCTGTGAGGGGTGCACTCTCAATATTTTATTAAAAGAGAGTGTAGAGATGCACTGAGATTTTGGCGGCAAAAACATATCGGCTGAAAAAAAAAAAAAAAAAAAAAAAAAAAAAAAAAAAAAAAAAAGGGGTTATCGGCATCTTGCTGATAAGAAAAAAAAAAAGGTGCCAATAACGGCGCCGAAAACGCATGCGATTTTGCTACGATTTACCAACATTTTATTGTGCTCATGGTGTATTTTTTATAGGTCATGCGACTCAAAAAAGCATCAAAAACGTAACACAGGTGTGTTATTGATGCGTTCTTGCTGCATTTTCAATGCATTTCAACGGGGAGGTACGGTGCGTTTTTTTTTTTTAACACCGCAACGGACCAGTGTGAAGACATGCATGGAATTTAAAAGGGATACATTTTTCTTGAGCTTTTCTTGTGCTAAAAATAAATTCATACTCTATTAAATTCATTAAAATTAGAAAGTTAAATACAATTATATATAAAAAAATATATTATATATTTTTTTTTATGCATAGTATAGTAAGTAGCACATTATCTTGCATGAAATTGTATTTATTTTATTTTTTTACTACCACTTTAGGCTCTTTATTCATCACTCCCCAACTAGAAACAAAGGCCGATTTGGGGGCTTCAAGAAGGCTGCTCAAAGCTTGTTAAACGTTGTCCTCCAAGATGAAAATGCCGCTGTGTTTAGGGCCCAATGTCAACCCAACACAAAATTCACATATATTTGTCACAGCAAAAATATTTCAGTAATTATATATATATATATATATATATATATATATATATATATATATATATATATATATATATATATATATATATATATATATATATATATATATATATTAAAAAAAAAAAAAAAAAAAACTTACCTGCAAATAGGTCTTTTGTACAGCTTCTAGCTCTTCGCCAAGAGGTACCACAAATTTCTCCAGCTGCCTTTCGTGGGAGTAAGGCTGAATGTCGGGAGAGTCCTCTGACCTCAGTTCTATGTGGCCAATCAGCAGGTTGGACACCACTTGCTGCACAGACTGAACAAACATTTTATTTAGAAAGATGAAGAAAATTGCTCATTTAACCTTTCTAGCTGAAACTTTGGTTAAAATCCGGCCGACACCAAATTCTCCCAACTTAAGCGTGACTTGAAATGCAGATATTAAGCCCCGGTTCACACTTGAGAGTTCAAAGTCGCATGACAAGTCGCGCCCTATTAACGGCAAAGGAACCGTTCTAATTGGTGCGACTCAAGTTGCTCTGACTTAGCAAAATGTCCCTGCGCTACTTTTGGTGCGACTTCAACATGACTTGCATTGACTTCTGTTAAAAGAAGTCGTATGCAAGCCGCACTAGTGTGAAACAGGCCTAAAAGTTTGATTTACGAAAATTGGAGCGTGCAAAATCTGGTGTAGCTCTGCATGGTAGCCAATCAGCTTCTAACTTCAGTTTGGTCAATTAAGCTTTGACAAAAAACCTGGAAGCTGATTGGTTTCCATTCAGGGCTGGAACAAATTTTCCCCCCTCTCCAGTTTTAGTAAATCAAACCTCTAAAAGGTCTGCCCAATCCTACTGATTTAACAGGACAATTCAACTTATAATTATTATTATTATTATTATTATTATTATTCCAGTTTACAATATAAAAAAAGGGAGACATTACAGTTCCAATAAAATAAAATACAAGAGGAATAATAGGGCCTTGCTCAGAAGAGCTTACAATCCGCCGTACACACGGGCAGAATGTTGAGACATTTGCCAATAAAAAAAAAAAAAAAAAAAAAAGTCCAACATTCTGCATGTGTGTGTATATGTTGATTTTTCCAACAAAAAGACAACGACCGTTAGGCCAGCCTCTGTCCGACATGCATGCTGAAAGGGGGGGGGGGGGGGGGGCGCGGTCCCCGTCAGAAAACAGCTCAGCAGGGGAGATCGCTGGACTAACCTTACAATAGTTTACAAAACGCAGCCTGGAACCACAGGGACTCACGCGCCATTGCAGGACACCAGTTCTAGACACAAGTATCCTCCTTTGGAGAGTCTATGTCCCTGGGTGTTGAGCATTCTTGCAAACTATTGTTTCTGGTCCCTGAATGCCTCTTATGGTCACCTGTAGTTCTTGGATTTCTGCGGTGGTTGCAGACTCCCTGAATTATCACCGATAGTATATACGGTTCTTAACCTCCCTGGCGGTATGATTCTTTCTGGAATTATGTACCAAATGCGGTACAATTATTTTGCATGGAAATTTGGTGATATGTATTATAGGCCTGCAATTCTTAGTAAATTACTTACTTAAACCTGAGCAAACCAGAGTCTAGTAGACATCCCGGGTATGATAAAGTTTGAAACACAAAATTATAATATAATAAATAACTACAAATAATTATAAAAAATAGTAATCTAATTATAATAAAAATATTATTCAATAATGTAATCAAATCAAAAACACTGAAATTTGCTCAGTTGCAGAATTGTCGCTGTCATTAGATTTAGTGTTTGATGACGAATTTCCCCACAAATCGCTATCGCTCAATTCTGCAAGTGATTCTAATTTATTATCGCTGTTTTCTAGCTGGTCTAAAACCACTTTTGACATAAAGGGACACTTTTTGGTTGCTATGGACAATCTCCAGTTTCCAGGCAGAAAAAACATTATTTATAATATAAAACTGCATGCAGGGCACTGGGCAGACCACTAGGGACAAAGGGGGTGTGTAATTATTACATACAGTACTGTAATCTAAGATTACAGTATACTGTATGTATACTATGTGTTTACCTTTTTGAATTTGCCGCCCAGTTCCGCTCCCATGCGCCTCTGCGGCTCGCAGGGAACGGAACTAGGAAGTCAGATGGGGCCGAAAGTGCCGACACTCGCCGGCGATCACAGCAGAGGACATCATCGCTGGATCGGCAGGAGAAGGTAAGGAAACTCCGCTGCGGGCTCTGCAATGTCTACCCCGAGCGTGACTCGGGGTTACCGATCCTAGCATAAAAAAACAACCCCGAGTCACGCTCGGGATTACCGCTAGGGAGGTTAAAGATTGGGAAGGCTTGTACGTCAAGTGGACAGCATCCCCTGAGGAAGCCCAGGTTGTGGGCGAAACATGTTGGGAATTCCATGCAAATCGCTGTACCCATAAGGATTATACCTTATGCTGTAAAAAAAAAAGAAGTTTAGACAATTTTTTGATCATTGTTTAAATAAAATTATTTTATATTATCCTCCTGGATCACCACCTTAAAAATCCCACAAATCCTCTTGTACCTTTTCAAATTAAGGGTTGTGGTGCTTATTTTAGTGGTTTGTCCGTGGCCAAGAATTTATCCCATTCATGTGTGGGGTTGCTTCTCAATCCAAACAGATAAACATGGGAATCCTGTTTTTAGTATTAATGAATGTAGGACTCACCCAGAACTGCTAGGAGGGAGTAGTCTAAAAATTAGAACAAAAACAGGAAAGACTGAACACTCCCAATCAGGAGTTAAAGCGTATTTTTTGGGGAGATGGAGATACACTGGTCACGTGAGCGCCGAGCTGCGATATAATAAGGAAGGTAGCGGCTTACTTTTAAAATACAGTGAGTGAACTTTGCAAAACATTCATTTCACTTTGGGGGGGGGGGGGATAGTGCCCCATCGTTGGTGTTCCTGTGGGGGGGGGGATAGTGCCCCGTCATTGGTGTACCTGGGGGGGGGGGTATAGTGTACCATCACTGGTGTACGTGGGGGGGGAGGGTATAGTGCCCCATCAATGGTGTACCTGAGGGGGGGAGGTACAGTGCCCCATCATTGATGTACCTGAGGGGGGGGGGGGGGAGGTACAGTGCCCCATCATTGATGTACCTGAGGGGGGAGGTACAGTGCCCCATCATTGATGTACCTGAGGGGGGGAGGTACAGTGCCCCATCATTGATGTACCTGAGGGGGGGGGGTACAGTGCCCCATCGATGTACCTGAGTGGGGGGTACAGTGCCCCATCATTGATGTACCTGAGGGGGGGTACAGTGCCCCATCATTGATGTACCTGAGGGGGGGGGTACAGTGCCCCATCATTGATGTACCTGAGGGGGGGGGGTACAGTGCCCCATCATTGATGTACCTGAGGGGGGGTACAGTGCCCCATCATTGATGTACCTGAGGGGGGGTACAGTGCCCCATCATTGATGTACCTGAGGGGGGGGTACAGTGCCCCATCACCAATCATTGAAGTTCCTGGGGGGAGTACAGTGCCCCACCATTTAAGTTCCTGGGGGGAGTACAGTGCCCCACCATTGAAGTTCCTGGGGGGGGGGTACAGTGCCCCATCATTGAAGTTCCTGGGGGGGGGGTACAGTGCCCCATCATTGAAGTTCCTGGGGGGGGGGGGTACAGTGCCCCATCATTGGTGTCGAAACAGTAAATGGGCCAACTAATCGATTATGAAAAAAATCGTTAGTTGCAGCCCTAGAACAAATGCCTTTTGCAGCATGATGTTGCACCCTGCCACAAGGCAAAAGTGATTACTAAATGGCTTAGGGAACAAAACATTGAAATTAACCAGGAAACTCCCCAGACCTTCATCCCACTGAGAGTGGTCAATCCTCGAGGGGTTGGTGAACAAAACAAAAAAAAACACCTCTACAGACTGACAAACTCCAAGCATTGATTATGGAAGAATGGGCGGCCATCAGTCAGGGTGTGGCCCAGAAGTTGACAGCATGCCGGGGGGAATTGCAGAGGACTTGAAAAAGAAGGGTCAACACTGCAGATATTGTCTCTTTCCAGTAAATTATTGCGATTGTCAAAAGCCTTGGACTTTTATAAAACATTTGTAATTATACTTCAGGATACCACAGTAACATCTGACAAAAAGATCAAAAAACACTGAAGCAGCAGACTTTGTGAAAAATGAATATTGGTGTAATTCTCAAAACGTTTGCCAGGCCTGTATTCTGACAGTCACAGCAGTTGGGAAGGGCTGGAATGCCCATCAAGTTTATATCACTGCCTAGAACCATTTTGTAGAGATTTTCCCTCACTTCCTGTCCCAATCAATGACTGGTGTCACTAGGACAGAAAGCAAAGTCTCAGCAACCCGAGGAGAGAAATAAACCCCGACAGAGCTTCTAGCCCTCCTCCACCATTGCAAAGAGCTTTAAAAAAAAAAAAAAAAAGTCCTCATTTTCAATGTTCATGAAAAGAAAGTTTGCTGGCTTACCTTTGTATCGCTGCCTGGAGTGGCACTGAGAGCCAAAATGCGAATCTGCCTATTATAGTTGCTCAGTTCCCGGACAACCTGGATAAGAGGGAAATACAAAATTATGCAATGCAGACCTGAGCAATTCTGAAGCAAGAGACCTTAACTTAAGAACACAATTTCAAAATCTACTTGACTAAACAGATTTCTGTGAATCTACAGTGAACACAGGAGGTAAAAGGCACACCGATCTCATTTCCACAAGGAGGCAAGGCCGTGTTTTAGAGAGCTTTTTTGGTTTCATCCCTCCTCTCAATGACTGGACTGACTTTATATTGCAGGACACCAGTTCTAGACACAAGTACCCTGCTTTGGAGAGTCTATGTCCCTGGGTGTTGAGCGTTCTTGCAAACTATTGTTTATAATCTTTGAATGCCTCCTATGGTCACCTGTAGTTCTTGGTTTTCTGTGGTGGTTGCAGGCTCCCTGAATTATCACCGATTGTAGTATATACTGTTCTTAAAGACTGGGAATGCTTGTACCTCAAGTGGACAGCCCCCCTGAGGAAGCCCAGGCTGTGGGCGAAACATGTTTGGAATTCAATCCAAATTGCTTCACCCATAAGGATTATACTTTATGTACTTTCTGTACAATTATTTTTAGACAATAACTGGACTGACTTTATAGTCATGAGAACAACTACAAAAAGGTCTGCTTTAATCATAAAGTTATAGTCCACCTAAGGAACGAGATTTCACATTATACCCATATTTAGGGTGCAACATGAAACATGGTCACATTACCCAACATCCTGCCATCTCCCACACATAGCTGAATAGCAAGGTACTTCTCCCTGGAGCCTCCTTTGGTTTGAATTTGAACAGTGGTGTGTAGCTCCACCTGTATTATCCATTTAGAGAATGGGAATGCTACAAGTCGCACTGGTGCATATGCATGGGTCTTGTCAATCTCCAGTGGCAAAACAAAGATGGAGGAGGACCCAGCACTAAGAAGTCAGGAAAAAGATAACAGTGCCCAGCAAGGGGCAAGGAAGCTGGGTGGGGGGGGTTGCAGACTTTAAAGCGGAACTTTACCCAAAAGGGTGGGGAAGCGGGAACCTGGTTTTGACAAGTACCCGCTCCCTCTCAGAATGCCTAGGTCAGGGGTAGGGAACCTCGGCCCTCCAGCTGTGGTGCAACTACAAATCCCATCATGCCTCTGCCTCTAGGAGTTATGCCTGTGATTGTCAGGGTCTTGCAATGCCTCATGGCACTTGTAGTTTCAAAACAGCTGGAGGGCCGAGGTTGCCTACCCCTGGCCTAGGTGATCCGAGCGGAAGTTTGCACCTTCCTCCCCCTGTGCTCACAGCATTCTGGGACGCATCACAGGTCCCAGAAAGCTGCGGGAAAATTTGCAAAACGCAGCGCGGCTCGCGCATGCACAGTGGGAAGCCTGCGGTAAAGCAGCAAGGAATTACAGTCAGATTCCCACACTAAAGATGCCAGCGCCAGAAACCTAAAAAACTGTGAAAAACTGACTCAGGTGAGTACGGCGCTGGATCCTTGGACAGGTATGTGTCCTTTTATTAAATGGCAGGTCCTACCACTGGGCGGCTGGTGGGCATATCGAGCAATTCTTGTGTCACTGATGAAGGGGATGTAGGCCTGGTAATTTCAGGGCAACAAAATGCCAGGTCCTCAACAATTGCAGTGAATGTACACCACAAAATGTCCAAAGCTGCCAGAGCCTTCTGCACGCAATGAATTATGCATGAAAAGAGTGCAGGAATTTCGGACGCTTTGTGAGGTGCGTGCACATGTGCAATCATTGTTAAGAGCCCAACTCTATGTTTACTGTGTTTAAATAGTTTTGTTTGGGTCAAGCTGGCCCAAGCAAATTATTTCCTTGACTAATAGATGAGCCTGCTGGGCGCACAAATGATGTTCTTTAGCAAGGAACATACATTCCACATTAATAATTATGGCACCATAATGAGTGTGCTGTAAATTGCCTCCAGCATTTCTTCTGTTACTTCTTGCTGAAGGCCGCCATTTTGCTGAAGCCCAGAGCCCCTGAACAGCAGTAACTCAAAGAGGAACTAAACCCATTGATTTAATAAAACAGTCACATTCTTGGAATGCTGGGATTGCCAACTGTCACATTTGGCTGTGTTCTCAACCAAACCGTCCAATGGCTGGTGTCATAACTGATCACATGTGCAGCACCATGGCAGTTGCAGAACAAACAGAAGCAGCTTCCATGGCTGTAAAGGATAGGAGGATTTAATTCTGATTTTACCACTTTCCGCCCGCCCACCGTCAAATGACGGCTGGGTGGTGCAGATCTCGTTCTTGGTGGATGTCATATGACGGCTTCCCAGAACGACCGCTCTCGCAGCTGCGCCATGTTGCTAGAAAACGCAGCGACCCCGATCTCTGTAAAAATAGGATTTTTATAACAGCTTACCTGTAAAATCCTTTTCTTGGAGTACATCACGGGACACAGAGCGGCATAGTCATTACTATGTGGGTCATATAGATACATTCAGGTGCTGGCACTGGCAACTTCCAAAACCGGAAGTACCCTCCCCTATATAAGCCCCTCCCATCCGGGAGCACCTCAGTTTTGTAGCAAAGCAATAAGTGTCCCCAAAGAGGGGTGGGAGCTCTGTGTCCCGTGGTGTACTCCAAGAAAAGGATTTTACAGGTAAGCTGTTATAAAAATCCTATTTTCTTTCTCGTACATCACGGGACACAGAGCGGCATAGTCATTACTATGTGGGATGTCCTAAAGCAATGCCAAATGAGGGGGGGGGGGGGGGTACACCATACATAAGCTGAGCGCTATCAGACATGAGGATCTTTTGCGGCCTGCAACACACTGCGCCCAAAGGCGACATCCTCCTGACTTCTAACGTCCACCTGGTAGAATCTAGTAAACGTGTGTACTGAAGACCATGTTGCGGCCTTACAGATTTGAGCCAGGGAGGCCTGGTGATGCACTGCCCATGAAGTTCCAACTGCTCTCGTGGAGTGCGCCCTAACTTTGAACGGAGGCGGTCTCCTTCTCAAGCCATAGGCTTGCATTATGACCTGTCGAATCCACTTGGCTAAAGTAGATTTTGACGCTGCCTGACCCCTTCTGGGGCCTTCCGGCAGAATAAACAAAGTATCCGTTCTGCGAATCTGAGCAGTGGCTTTTAGATAAGCTTTAACTGCTCTTACTACATCCAAAGAATGCAATAACTTTTCCTCTACCGAACTAGGTTTGGGGAAAAAAGAAGGAAGAACCACATCTTGGTTCAAATGAAACCTCGATACCACCTTAGGAAGAAAGGCTGGATGAGGACGTAACACTACTCTGTCCTTATGGATAACCAGATATGGCTCCCTACAGGACATAGCGGCTAATGCCGACACTCTTTTAGCCGAACAAATGGCTACTAGAAAAATCAATTTCCTGGTGAGAAGAACCAGGGAAATATGCTGTAATGGTTCAAATGGTTGTTTCTGTAGAACCGACAGAACCAGGTTTAAGTCCCATGGACATATGGGAATATTAACCGAAGGGCTAATACGCATCACTCCTTGTATAAAGGCTTTGACTAGTGAATGCGAAGCCAAGGGCCTTTGAAAAAATATTGACAAGGCCAAAATCTGACCCTTGATAGTACTCAAGGCAAGCTTCCTATCTACAGCCCATTGTAGGAAGTCCAGAATCCTACCTATTACGTATTTACGTGGATGCCATTTCTTGGCCTCACACCAGGCGATGTACGCCTTCCAGATTCTATAGTAGATCTGCCTGGATACCGGCTTCCTGGCATTGATCATGGTAGATACCACAGAATTAGAGAGCCCTCTCTTTTTTAGAATGTGGGCTTCAATAGCCAGGCCGTCAAACCTAGGGCTGGTAAGGAAGGGTGGTATATCGGTCCTTTCGAAAGCAGGTCCGGACGATGTGGGAGGGTCCAAGGACTCCCCACAGACATCTTTACAATCTCCGCGTACCATGCTCTTCGGGGCCACGCTGGAGCCACCAGAATCACTGGTTTCTTTTCTACCCTGATTCTGCGGAGTAATCGAGGTAACAATTGTGGCAGTGGGAATGCATATATCAGCTTGAACTGATCCCAAGGGAACACTAGGGCATCCGAGCCGCAAGCTAGGGGATCCCTTGTCCAAGAGACAAACCTGTCCACTTTTGCGTTGAATCTGGATGCTAGCAGATCTACATCCGGTGTTCCCCACCGCTGACATATTGTCCGGAAAACCTCGGGATGAAGGGACCATTCCCCTGGGCATAATTGTTGGCGACTTAGAAAGTCCGCCTTCCAATTCTCCACTCCTGGAATGAATACCGCAGATATGGCTGGGACATATCTTTCTGCCCATTTCAGGATGCAATTTACTTCCCTCTGGGCTGCACGACTCCTGGTGCCACCCTGATGATTGATATATGCCACTGCCGTGGCATTGTCCGATTGAATTCTGACAGGGGACCCTTGGAGTTTGGATGTCCATGCTACTAGGGCATACCGGGCTGCTCGTATCTCTAAGAGATTGATGGGCAGGGCCTTTTCTGCATCCGACCATCTGCCCTGGAGAGACCATTGCTCCAGTACTGCTCCCCAGCCTATAAGGCTGGCATCTGTAGTGACCACCTTCCAAGAAATCGGACTGAAGGATTTCCCTCTTTCCGGATTCTGGGGAACCAACCACCAACGGAGGCTCTTGCGAACGGAAGGGGACAAGGACATTGGTAAGTCTAGGGCCTGAACTTTTTTGTTCCAGGCTGACAGTATGGCCCTTTGCAAATTCCTTGAATGGAATTGACTGTAGGGTACTGCTTTGAATGATGCCACAATTTTTCCCAGCAGCCTCATGCACAGGCGTATGGGTGGCTGTCTTTTTGTACCCACTAGGTGGATCAAATCTCTCAAAGACGACCCCTTTTCTTGAGGCAAGAAAATTTTTCTCTGGTCTGAATCCAGCCTTAGCCCTAAGTATTCCAGACTTTTGACTGGTTTTAGGGCTGACTTGTCTCGGTTGATAATCCAACCGTGATTTTCCAGATACTCGATTGTCTCATGTCTAGTTTTTCCACTGAGTGGTCTATCAGCAACAAGTCGTCTAGATATGCCATTATCGTTACACCTCGTGTTCTTAGATTGGCCAATAATGGGGCCAGAATTTTTGTGAACACTCGTGGTGCTGTGGCCAGACCGAAGGGTAAGGCTCTGAACTGAAAATGGCGCCCTTCTACCGCAAAGCGTAGAAATTTTTGGTGGGCTGGAAAGATGGGAATGTGCAAATAAGCATCTTTGATGTCGATCGAGGCTAACCAATCCTCCCCTTGTAGGGCAGTGGCCACCGATCGGATCGACTCCATCCGGAAAGTCCTGATATGTAGGAATTTGTTTAGCCCTTTTATAGATTTAATATGGGCCTCACGTCCCCGTTTGGCTTCGGGACTGTAAAGAGGTTTGAGTAAAACCCGAACCCCCATTCTTCCAGGGGAACCTCTATAATTACTGCTTGGAGCAATAATTGTTCTAGTGCCAACAGGAGGGATCCTCTCTTCTGGGGATCCCTTGGCACGTCTGACCTTATAAAGTGGGAAGGAGGGGAGTCTTTTAACTCCAATTTGTATCCCAGATTTACTGCGGAGAGCACCCATCTGTCTCTGATCGTGTCCCGCCAGGTCTCTGTGAACAACTGAAGTCTTCCCCCCACCCGATTGAGTGGGGGCAACCCTTCATGCATTTGACTTTGGGGGAGGTTTTGTACCTCTCCTGCTCCAGGGCTTCTTGTTACCCTGCAATTGTCCCTGATTTTTACCTCCGGGATTTGACCGAGGAGGCCGTCGGAACTGTTTCACAGCCGATGTCCTAGGGACTGGAGAAGCAGGCCTCTTAAAAGAGGGACCTCTAACTCTGTTTTTAACCGGCAAAAGTGTACTTTTACCGCTGGAAATTTTCTGGATATATTTGAAATGGGAAGCTGACCAGCAATTTTTTACAGGGAGCTTCAGCAGACCAGTTTTTGAGCCATAGAAGCCTGCGCATATGTACTACAGACAGCGTAAGGCGGGAGGCCTGATGGATTGAATCCTTTATAGCGTCCACCGCAAAGCATAAGGCTCTAGGTAGATCAGCTAGGGCAAGAGCCTGCTGATCCGGCACGTCCCTTAAGACCTGTTTCAACTGATCCTTCACTGCTTGGCAGACCCCTATAGCTGCCACTGCTGGTTGTGTCACCAATCCTGCTGTAGCAAAAGCAGATTTTAATAAGGACTCCAATTTTTTATCTATTGGGTCCTTGAACATTTGGACATTATCCACTGGACATGTCAGTGATTTATTCACACAAGAGATGGCTGCGTCCACTGTAGTGACCCTCCATTTTTTGACGAACTTATCCTCCATGGGATAGATCACCTGAAATCTCTTGGGAGGAGTAAATATTTTATCAGGATGCTCCCAATCCTGGTAAATGAGCCCTTCCAGTAAAGGATGGATCGGAAAGGAACAAACAGTCTGAGGAGCTTTGAGCGACCCCAACGAGGAGACAGAAGTGGATAATGGCTCCGCAAGGGGCATTTTAAATGCTGATCGGACCATGCTAGTCAGGGACTGAACCCATAATCTTTCAGCATGTGATGCTGAGAATGGCTCTTCCACTGTTGATTCCTCTACAACAGAATCGACCTCATCCTGATCCCCCTCAGGTAGGTCGATCCCTGTATGGGACTGTTGCTCCGCTAACAGGCACTCTGAGGGAGGAGACGGAGATCAAGCGCTTTTTTCCTGTGACAGGGAAGCAGCGATCAATGTTGTCAATCTCTCTTTCAGCCCTCCCAGAGCTGAGGAAAAAACCTCCTCTGTTACATACACAGGAGCAGGTGAACTGAGGACAGCCACAGTACCAGGTACTCCTGAGGGTGCTCTACGGTCACTAACCTCTGATTCTTCAGGGGAGATTGGTGCAGCCGAAGCATGCCCAAGATCCTCAGAGCCCGATGGAGACCCCCTATGCTTCCTGGGATTTTTAGTCCCGGAGTTTTTAGACGGCATATTCCTAAGCCCAAAGCTGAGGTATTCCAGCCGAAATACACCACTTACTGACAATAGTCTAGCACAAATGCTGCTATAACAACAGTTGGTGTCTACTAATGTGCCTTTCTATGGGGATGCCTGCATCAACCGCTTGCTGTATGCCTTTTTTAAATGTTGCCAGCTCTGTCTCTGCACTCCATAGCCAGCTCACAACACATAATTGTGTTTTTTAACATGCTGGGACGCCCGCACATGCGCAGAAGCGCGCACAGAGCGTCATCCCCCAAGCTCCGCCCCCTTTCCCAGCTCACCTCTATATATAGAGGCGCGTGCACGCACGCGGCCACGTGCGCCTTCAGCGCTCTTTTTTGAAAAAAGGGAAACTAGGGACAAGAGCCAGGGCCCCTTTTGCCGCAGGCCGGGGGATGGACGAGCATTGCAACATGGCAGAGGAAGCAGTTTCCCACAAGAGAACTCACCATCTGCCTGGACTTGCTCTGATGAAAAGAAACTAGTCCACATGACAAGAAACGTTCCACAGCGGCCTCTAGTGGATTAACACAGGTACCGCAGTCTATATTATTTTATTTATTTTTTTCTTGACCACTACATTTTTTAGTAGTTACAGGCATGCATAAATATTTAGCGGGAATACCGTTAGGTAACAGGCAGAAAGACATATTAGGCTTGGGGGTCCCCTCAATAGAACCAAGTTCCTGAGGGGCCCCCACTTACCTGTTCCCCGCCGCAGGACTCTGTTTGGTCCACAGAAGCCCAAACTTCACCTATCACGGCAGGCATTGTAATTAAACCTTCAGGGACCGGGTTCCCAAGGATTCCACTCCCCTGGACCTGTATAGCACCCTGCACAGAAAACATCTTGGTCGTGGGTATGACCAAAGCTCTGGATCCCAGGGTCCAGCTCTCCTAAGAGAAGCATTACAGGCAAAACCTTGCTCTTCTCTGCAAGGCCCGGGTACCGACCGTTTAGCTATGGAGCTTTTTTGGTCGGATCCGGAATAGCTTACTGAGGCCCAAAAGAACCTGTACGCAAGCCCAGTGAAAACACATGTTACTTCTTGGCCAACACCTTAGACACTGGCAAAAAAAACTGAGGTGCTCCCGGATGGGAGGGGCTTATATAGGGGAGGGTACTTCCGGTTTTGGAAGTTGCCAGTGCCAGCACCTGAAGGTATCTATATAACCCACATAGTAATGACTATGCCGCTCTGTGTCCCGTGATGTACGAGAAAGAAAAGTGATCCATGTGATCAGATGTGTCCACTGACAGAGTGAGAGGAGAGCCAATCAGCAGAATCTCCTCACAGGGGACATCTAGGTATGTAATCAGGGCACTGATCATCAGTGCCCTGATTACAATTAAGTGCCCACCAGTGCCAGCAATGAGTGCCCACCACTGCCAGTAATGAGTGGCCATTAGTGATGCCAATCAGTGCTGGCTATCACTGCTGCCCATCAATGCCACCTGTCAGTGCCCCTAAGTGCCAGCCCATCAGTGCAGGAGAAAAATTACTTATTTACTAAATTTACTGACAGAAACTAAGAAATTTTTTTTTTTTTTTTTAGGAAAAAAATAAAAAACCCAGAAGTGATTGAATACCACCAAAAGAAAGCTCTATTTGTGTGAAGAAATTGGTAACAATTTCACATGGTTACAGTGTAGCTATTTAAATGCACCAATTACTGTAAAAATGTCACTGGAAGGGAAGGGGTTAACACTAGGGGGCGATCAAGGGGCTTACTGTGTTCCCTATTGTGTGTTCTAACTGTGGGGGGAGGGGACTCACTATAGATGACAGATCGTGGTTCCTAGCTATTAGGAACTCACGATCAGCACCTCTTCTCCTCCTCACAGAACAGTGATGTGTGTCCATTCAGACACAGAGCTATGGCTCGCTCCCGTCCCCTCTCTCTCTCTCATTGGCTCACTGACTTAACAGTGACTTGACTTGATTGACAGCAGCGGGAGCCAATGGTGCCTGCTGCTGTCTCAGCCAATCAGGAGGGAGAGTACCAGACACCCGAGGCTCTTGTACAACATCGCTGGATCAAGATGGGGCTCGGGGGGGGGGGGGGGGGGTGATGCACACTGAAGGTTTTCTATCCTAATGCATAGAAGGTATCAAGATCAAACCTTCTGCCTTTATACCACTTAAACCTCTTGCTGACCCGCTCACAGTATATCTAATGCAAGCAAGCTGGCGAGCGGCACAGCTAGGCACCACAACACACCTGTACGTCCCAATGTACTTCCTGGTTTGGCGGAGCGCAAGTGAGCACCCCCTGCTAACCTGGTGCTGTGATTAGACAATGACAATGATTTCGTCTGAAACCTTATCAGCGGTGTCCAATCACAGCACAGAGTTGTGCGTGTATAAACACACACAACTCTGTGTACAGAGAACAGCGATCTGGCTGTTTCTTCTCCCTAAAAAGCGGGGGGGGGGGGGGGGACAGTTAACCCCTTCCCAGCCAGTGTCATCAGTACAGTATTATCACTGATCACTGTATTAGTAACGTCAGTGACCCTCCCAGCGGGTGTCTGTTAGGGCCAGATTGTCTGTCACACTATCACAGTCCCACTATAAGTCACTAATCACTGCCATTACAGGTATAGCGTCTATAGCTGCGTAAATTCCACTATATATCCAGTAGTTTGTAGACGCTACAAACCAGTTAAAGCGGAGTTCCCCCCAAAAGGGCAACTTCCGCTCATTGTACTCCTCCCCCCCCCCCTCCGGTGCCACATTTGTCACCCTTCGGGGGGACAGCATACCAGTCTTTCACAGGTATGCTTTCCCCATTTCCTGAGCCTCAGCCACGTTTATTGACCTCACGGCTGGGGCTTCCTCCTCCCCCTGTCGCCGGGCCAGTAGGAGAGAGGAGCGGAGCCTCGCGCATGTGCAGTAGGGTTCCCGGCGTGAAACCGAAAGGCTACACTGCCGGGGTTCCCTTACTCACAATGGAGGTGGCAGCACCCGACAGCTGATGAAAACATCAGCTGCCGACATCGCTGGACTCCAGGACAGGTAAGTGTCCGATTATTAAAAGTCAGCAGCTGCAGTATGTGTAGCTGTTGGCTGTTAATTTTTGCAGCGGTGGGCAGACCTCCGCTTTAAATATACACTTACCGTATAGGAATTTCTCTTCCTTTTTTTTTTCTCTACCAAAGACATGTAGCAGAACGCATTTTGACTTAAATTTATGAATATGATACCTTTGATGTTTATTGTTATAGGTTTTATAACAAAGTAGGAAATAGCTTTTTGGTCTTTTCTTTATATAATAATAAAAATAAAAAAAAACACAGTGTAGATCCAATACCACCAAAAAATGAAAACGATGTGAAAAATACAATGGAAACTCGGATTGCGAGTAACCCGGTTAACGAGCGTTTCGCAATACAAGCAATGATTTTTCTTAAATCCTGATTCAGTTTGCGTGAGTTGTCTCGCAATACGAGCCTCTGCGGTGTGCAGTACCGCATTTGGCCAGAGGTGAGGGGGCGCCAGAGCCGTTTGGAAATATATATAGTTCGAGTGTTTCCGAGGGCAGCCGTACAATCTGAGTATCTCCAGCGCCCCCCCACCTCTGGCCACATGCGGTATTGCATGCCATAGAAGTCAATGTGGAACAAATTATTTTAGTTTCCATTTACTTCTACGGGGAAACTCGCTTTGATATGCGAGTGCTTTGGATTACAAGCATTCTCCTGGAACGGCTCGTAATCCAAGGTTCCACTGCATTATATAAATCTCATTTACATGACTGCACAAAAGCACAGTTGTGAATGGCAAAAAACGGCTGGTTCATTCAGGAGGTAAAACTTTCCAGTAATCAAGTGGTCAAACCCGGCTCCATCTGACTTACCTGGCAATACGCATGATTGCCCAGAGCCTTGTGAGCTTCATCTATGACAAGACACTTGATATCAGCAGCAAAGCAGGCACCTCGGGTGAGATCATTCACCATGATCTGCGGGGTCAGGAAAAAGAGCCTGTGGGCGTGCCACATGTCCTTGCGATTCTGCGCTTGAGTATTACCTGTGAACATTAAATAACACATAGGAGGAGTCACCTGATGAAAAGACACATATAAATTATTAAAATAAATGACAAGTAAAGCATAAAGCTTTGATAAAAGAAACAATGAACACGCTTTGAGAATAGTTGGAGGATACTGGGCCAGAACAAGAACTGCAAAGCTGTTACAATAACTTAAGTTCTTGCTAAAGCCTCGTACACACGGTCAAACTTTCCTGTGGATTTTTGTCTGAAGGGAGTTGGCCTGGGCACACCCATAGCATACACACAGCAGGACTTTTCTGCAAACTTTCCCAAAACTTTCCCAACATCATGTGGTTTTTGTGCTATTTTCTGCTCTTTACCGCCACCCTTTGGTCAACTTCTGCTATTGTTGGTTGATTTTAAAGCAGAGATCCACCCAGAAAAAAATGTAACACTAAAATTCCTATAAAAAAAAAAGAAAAATAAATAAATTTGACTCACCCGAAATGCCTGTTGCTATGCCAAAGTCCCCTAATCTGCCTCTTCCTTTGCCTCGGTGTATGTCCTTCCGCTTCCTCTTCTGGTGAACGGGTGCGCTGCCTTCTGGTAACTGTGTGTATCCCAGGAGGCAGCCGCCCATTCACAAAGCGCCGTGCGAGTCGCACATGCGCAGTAGGAAACGGGCAGTGAAGCCGTAAGGCTTCACTGCCTGTTTCCCTTAGTCAGGATGGAGGAGCCGGGAGCCTGCCAGCACCGATCAATCGCCCTGGCGGGACCGACATCGCGGGCGAGTAGGACAGGTAAGTGTCCTTATTAAAAGTCAGCAGCTACAGTGTTAGTAGCTGCTGACTTTTAAAAAAAATTAAAATAAATTGCGGGTGGAATCCCGCTTTAACATTGGTTCTGAGCATGCGTATTTGTAAAAAGTCCAATGGATTTCTGTACACAGGATAGGACTTTGCACCATCGGACTTTTGTTGCCGAAAAGTTTGTCCGTTTGAAGAGCAAACTTTTGTCCGATGAAAAAGGAAAAAGTTTGTCCGATGGAGCGTACACACGTCGGATTTTTTGGTAAACTTGCTCATTTTGAAGTTTGTTGGCTCTCAGACTCTCACAGTTCACCTTCTCCATCACACGAGTGAACGCTCCAACACTGAGCTGCTGGGTCCGGGGACAGAAAACGCATGGGAAGGGGTTCAAAATGAGAAAGAGCTCCCCCCTGTGATGGTGGGATAAACATTAAGGCCCCTTTCACAGGAGAGGTCCGATCGGGTCTGGCTGTCTGTTTTTCAGGTGGACACGATCGGACCCTCCATTCTCCTTTATGGGCAGACAGAGGTCAGTGGACTTGTGTCCGTTGACACCCGGCTACGTCCAAACCCATAAAAACAAAACGGAAAGGATCCCCTCCCTCTGGGTGGATCGGATGGAAGTCCGGACACAAGTCCACTTACCTCCGACTGGCCGCAGAGCAGAGTGGGCTGTCTGTTCCACATAAGCAGAGCGGACATGGACCTGTCATCCTAGCGCTCCGCAAAAAAACAAAAACAGATCCAGTTCGTGTTTAAAGGGCCTGAACTGCTGGGAGAGACTCGGCAACATCCTAGCAACACGGCAAGACGGGATCCATGCAGATCCCAGGAAAACCGGATTGCCTCGCAGGGGATCAGGAAGGATTTTTTTTTACCCTGCTATAGCAAATTGGAGCATGCTTTACCCCTTACTCTGGATCAACTATGGGTGAGGAATTGTGTATATGGGATTGTAGTATTTTTTTTTTGGTTGAACTAGATGGACTTGAGTCTTTTTTCAATCTGACTAAATATTGGGACACCTGCCTTTACACGCACATGAACTTTAATGGCATCCCAGTCTTAGTCCGTAGGGTTCACTATTGAGTTGGCCCACCCTTTGCAGCTATAACAGCTTCAACTCTTCTGGGAAGGCTGTCCACAAGGTTTAGGAGTGTGTCTGTGGGGATGTTTGACCATTCTTCCAGAAGCACATTTGTGAGGTCAGGCACTGATGTTGGACGAGAAGGCCTTGCTTGCATTCTTCGCTCCAATTCATCGCAAAAGGTGTTCCATCGGGTTGACGTCAGGACTCTGTGCAGACCAGTCAAGTTCCTCCACCCCAAACTCACTCATCCATGTCTTTATGGATCTTGCTTTGTGCACTGGTCCAAATCATTTGGTGGAGGGGGGGGGATCATGGTGTGCGGTTGTTTTTCAGGGGTTGGGCTTGGCCCCTTAGTTCCAGTGAAGGGAACTCTTAAGCCGTCGGCACACCAAGACAATTCGGACAATTTCATGCTCCCAACTTTATGGGAACAGTTTGGGGATGGCCCCTTCCTGTTCCAACATGACTGCCCACCAGTGCAAGAAGCAAAGTCCATAGACATGGATGAGCAAGTTTGGGGTGAAAGAACTTGACTGGCCTGCACAGAGTCCTGACCTCAATCTGATAGAACACCTTTAGGATGTATTAGAGCAGAGACTGCGAGCCAGGCCTTCTCGTTAAAGGGGGGGGGGGGTCAACCAATTATTGGTCGCCAATATTCACTTTTTTTTGGAAGAATTGGTATCTGTAACAAACGTACCAATATTGCTTCAAGTGGTTGTACCGGCGTGATGCTGCCTGCAGCTATCACCCCGGTACTATTCTTTAGAGCGGACAATCGGCTTTCTTGTAACAACTGATGCTTAGCCGTTCTACCAATATCACAAAGAGCGGGAGGGGACGTCAGCCCCCCGCCGCTCAGCCCGGGTTTCCTGTCCCACCGGGAGGTCCAAGTGACCAGCCAGCACATCTGCCGGCTGGCCAGAGACCTGAACAAAGCCGATTGCTTTGTTCGGGTCTCTGATCTAGTAATCCGGAAGCAAGGTCATGACATCCCTTCTGGATTACTCTCATCCTAAAGGCGCCAGTTTAAAAAAATAAAATAAATAGAACATGGCCAAATGCCCCAGCAGCAATATCACCCCAGATTGTAGCCATGGTGAGGGTACCTGTCATCACCACCATGTGCTCCTGAGGAATACCCATGACCCTGAAGCAGGCTTCGATCTGCTGGGCCACCAGAGGCTTGGTGGGAGCCATGAAGACGATCTTCCCAGACGGGTACCAGCGGTAGAAGTTGTACATCACCACAGCAGCGATGAAGGTCTTGCCCAGGCCGGTGGGCAGACACACCAGGGTGTTGTGGAAAAGGGAGGTGTGCGCCATGGTCATCTGGTACTCCCGGACCGGGTAGTTGGTGGGATAAATCCAGACGCTGCCAGCTGACAGGTCGAAGCCTGGAATGTTCTGGATGTCAGGATGGTGACTGGTGCCCGGGGGGTCAGGGGCACCGGGGGGAGGGTGGTGACCAGTGCTCGGGGGGTGAGGGGCTCCAGGAGGAAGGTGGGGGTTGGTGCCCAGGTGGTGAGGTGCTGCAGGAGGAGGGTGGTGACCAGTGCCCAGGGGGTCATGGGTTCCGGGAGGAAGGTGGTGACCAGTGCCCAGGGGGTCAGGGGTTCCGGGAGGAAGGTGGTGACCAGTCTCCGTTAATGTTTTCTCAGCCTCGTACACGGCCACCAGCAGCACGTCGTCGTCATCCTCTTCTTCACCCGGTTGGGGTGCTGCCTGCCAGGCTGGTGGAGGTGGTGGTGGGTCCCTACTGAGGCCTTTCTTGGAGCACACCCTCTTCCTTGCAGTCTTGCCTTTGACCTTCTTAGGTGGGGGCTCAGGGGCCACACCGGACCCCCAGGCCTGGAACAGGGTCCTCTGTTTCCCATTCATCTCCCCTCCGCCATAGTAAAGTTCAGCGGCTTCAAATCGGGCGCCCCGCCGCTCGTCACAGCCCAGAGAGTGACGTCACTACTCCTGCCATCCGCGTCACGTGGGGATCTGTCTGGCACCGCCATGTTACGTGAGGGCTAACCGATACCTGCGCACGTCTCTGTGTGCCCTCACTTACCATGGCGGTGTTCAGCCGGATATCCACGTGACGCGGACTTCCGCTCTCCCATCCATTGAAAAAGTTTCTCTTGGGGGGCGGAGTTATAAGAAATAGCACATGTCATGGCTGCCGCAAACGGGGAGCCGAGCCGAGAGTGGAGCGAGGTGCAACTTCATAATGACGATTTGCCGAAGAAGGATGTGATCGTCTTCCTGCAGCAGCACTCATCGGAGTCGGTATGTTGAGGGGGAGTGATGGGCAGGCGGTACACGTTCCTGGGATGGGGGGAGGAGAACTTTCATCACAGCACCAGATCTCTCCATCCAGCATACTGCCCCTCCCCCACTTTTCCCTCCATCCTTTTATCTGTAGAAATATCACATATTCAGAGAATACGATTGGTGGGTTTTGTAAAACTGTGTTAACAGTGGGAGGAGCTTAAAACTTGGGCCTACTTAGGAGGGAGGAGGGGTGCGTGTCTGGGGTATATAATGTACAAAGAGGGATGGAGTAAGGTGTGTGTGTGTGATGTACAAAGAGCAAGGGTCAGTAGTTTGCAGCGCAGAGAAGGCGGGGGGGGGGTTGGTTTGCAGAGCACAGAAGGCGGGCCTGGGGTGGGCTTTTTCAGTGCACAGAAGGCAGCCCTGGGGCGGGGCTTTTTCAGCGCATCAGAAGGCGGTCGTGGGGGGGAGGTTTGCAGCGCACAGACGGTGGGGCAGATTTTTGCAGAGCACAGAAGGCGGGCCTGGGGCGGGGCTTTTTCAGTGCACAGAAGGTGGCCCTGGGGCGGGGCTTTTTCAGCGCATCAGAAGGCGGTCGTGGGGGGGAGGTTTGCAGCGCATCGAAGGCGGGGCGTGGGTGGGTTGCAGCGCACAGACGGTGGGGCAGATTTTTGCAGAGCACAGAAGGCGGGCCTGGGGCGGGGCTTTTTCAGTGCACAGAAGGCGGCCCTGGGGCGGGGCTTTTTCAGCGCATCAGAAGGCGGTCGTGGGGGGGAGGTTTGCAGCGCATCGAAGGCGTGGGTGGGTTGCAGCGCACAGACGGTGGGGCAGATTTTTGCAGAGCACAGAAGGCGGGCCTGGGGTGGGCTTTTTCAGTGCACAGAAGGCGGGCCTGGGGCGGGCTTTGCAGCGCATCAGAAGGCGGTCGTGGGGGGGAGGTTTGCAGCGCATCGAAGGCGGGGCGTGGGTGGGTTGCAGCGCACAGACGGTGGGGCAGATTTTTGCAGAGCACAGAAGGCGGGCCTGGGGCGGGGCTTTTTCAGTGCACAGAAGGCGGCCCTGGGGCGGGGCTTTTTCAGCGCATCAGAAGGCGGTCGTGGGGGGGAGGTTTGCAGCGCATCGAAGGCGTGGGTGGGTTGCAGCGCACAGACGGTGGGGCAGATTTTTGCAGAGCACAGAAGGCGGGCCTGGGGTGGGCTTTTTCAGTGCACAGAAGGCGGGCCTGGGGCGGGCTTTGCAGCGCATCAGAAGGCGGGGTGGGGAGGGGTTTGCAGCGCACAGAAGGTGGGGGGCGTTTGCAGCGTATCAGAAGGCAGGGCGTGGGGGGTTGTCACGCACAGAAGGTGGGCGTCTTTGCAGCACACAGAAGGCGGGAGTGGGGGGGGTTTGCATCGCACAGAAGGTGGGTCTTGGGGGTTGCAGAGCACAGAAGGTGGGCTCTTTCAGCGCACAGAAGGCGGGCCAGGGGTGGGCTCTTTCAGCGCACAGAAGGCGGGCCTGGGGCGGGGGTTTGCAGCGCATCAGAAGGCGGTCGTGGGGGGTGTTTGCAGCGCACAGACGGTGGGGTGGGGAGGGGTTTGCAGCGCACAGAAGGCGGGGGCGTTTGCAGCGCATCAGAAGGCAGGGCGTGGGGGGTTGTCACGCACAGAAGGTGGGGTTCTTTGCAGCGCATAGAAGGCGGGAGTGGGGGGGATTGCATCGCACAGAAGGTGGGTCTTGGGGGTTGCAGAGCACAGAAGGTGGGCTCTTTCAGCGCACAGAAGGCGGGCCTGGGGTGGGCTGGCTCTTTCAGCGCACAGAAGGCGGGCCTGGGGTGGGCTGGCTCTTTCAGCGCACAGAAGGCGGGCCTGGGGTGGGCTGGCTCTTTCAGCGCACAGAAGGCGGGCCTGGGGTGGGCTGGCTCTTTCAGCGCACAGAAGGCGGGCCTGGGGTGGGCGGGCTCTTTCAGCGCACAGAAGGCGGGCTTGGGGCGGGGCTTTTTCAGCGCATCAGAAGGCGGGCTTTGCAGCGCATCAGAAGGCGGTCGTGGGAGGGGGGGTTTGCAGCGCATCGAAGGCGGGGCGTGGGGGTTGCAGCGCACAGACGGTGGGGCAGGGCTTTTTCAGTGCACAGAAGGCGGGCCTGGCGCGGGGGTTTGCAGCGCATCAGAAGGCGGGCCTGGGGCGGGGGTTTGCAGCGCACAGACGGTGGGGTGGGGGCGTTTGCAGCGCATCAGAAGGCAGGGCGTGGGGGGTTGTCACGCACAGAAGGTGGGGGTCTTTGCAGCGCACAGAAGGCGGGAGTGGGGGGGGGGTTTGCATCGTACAGAAGGTGGGTCTTGGGGGTTGCAGAGCACAGAAGGTGGGCTTTTTCAGCGCACAGAAGGCGGGCCTGGGGCGGCGTTTTTCGGCGCACAGAAGGCGGGCCTGGGGCGGGCTTTTTCGGCGCACAGAAGGCGGGCCTGGGGCGGGCTTTTTCGGCGCACAGAAGGCGGGCCTGGGGCGGGCTTTTTCGGCGCACAGAAGGCGGGCCTGGGGCGGGCTTTTTCAGCGCACAGAAGGCGGGGGGTCTTTGCATCGCACAGAAGGTGGGCTTTTTCAGTGCACAGAAGGCGGGCCTGGGGCGGGGTTTGCAGCGCATCAGAAGGCGGTCGTGGGGGGGTGGTTTGCTGCGCATCGACGGTGGGGGGGGTTTGCAGCGCACAGAAGGCGGGGGGCGTTTGCAGCGCATCAGAAGGCAGGGCGTGGGGGGTTGTCACACACAGAAGGTGGGGGTCTTTGCATCGCACAGAAGGCGGGAGTGGGGGGGGTTTGCAGCGCACAGAAGGTGGGCTCTTTCAGCGCACAGAAGGCGGGCCTGGGGTGGGCTCTTTCAGCGCACAGAAGGCGGGCCTGGGGTGGGCTCTTTCAGCGCACAGAAGGCGGGCCTGGGGTGGGCTCTTTCAGCGCACAGAAGGCGGGCCTGGGGTGGGCTCTTTCAGCGCACAGAAGGCGGGCCTGGGGTGGGCTCTTTCAGCGCACAGAAGGCGGGCCTGGGGTGGGCTCTTTCAGCGCACAGAAGGCGGGCCTGGGGTGGGCTCTTTCAGCGCATCAGAAGGCAGGGCGTGGGGGGTTGTCACACACAGAAGGTGGGGGTCTTTGCATCGCACAGAAGGCGGGAGTGGGGGGGGTTTGCAGCGCACAGAAGGTGGGCTCTTTCAGCGCACAGAAGGCGGGCCTGGGGTGGGCTCTTTCAGCGCACAGAAGGCGGGCCTGGGGTGGGCTCTTTCAGCGCATCAGAAGGCGGGCCTGGGGTGGGCTCTTTCAGCGCATCAGAAGGCGGGCCTGGGGTGGGCTCTTTCAGCGCATCAGAAGGCGGGCCTGGGGTGGGCTCTTTCAGCGCATCAGAAGGCGGGCCTGGGGTGGGCTTTTTCAGCGCATCAGAAGGCGGGCCTGGGGCGGGCTTTTTCAGCGCATCAGAAGGCGGTCGTGTTGGGGAGGTTGCAGCGCATCGAAGGCGGGGCGTGGGGGTTGCAGCGCACAGACGGTGGGGTAGGGCTTTTTCAGTACACAGAAGGCGGGCCTGGCGCGGGCTTTTTCAGCGCACAGAAGGCGGGCTTTTTCAGCGCACAGAAGGCGGGCCTGGCGCGGGCTTTTTCAGCGCACAGAAGGCGGGCTTTTTCAGCGCACAGAAGGCGGGCTTTTTCAGCGCACAGAAGGCGGGCTTTTTCAGCGCACAGAAGGCGGGCCTGGCGCGGGCTTTTTCAGCGCACAGAAGGCGGGCTTTTTCAGCGCACAGAAGGCGGGCCTGGGGCGGGCTTTTTCAGCGCACGGAAGGCGGGCCCGGGGCGGGCTTTTTCAGCGCACAGAAGGCGGGCCCGGGGCGGGCTTTTTCAGCGCACAGAAGGCGGGCCCGGGGCGGGCTTTTTCAGCGCACAGAAGGCGGGCCCGGGGCGGGCTTTTTCAGCGCACAGAAGGCGGGCCCGGGGCGGGCTTTTTCAGCGCACAGAAGGCGGGCCCGGGGCGGGCTTTTTCAGCGCACAGAAGGCGGGCCCGTGGCGGGCTTTTTCAGCGCACAGAAGGCGGGCCCGTGGCGGTGTTTTGCAGCGCACAGAAGGCGGGTCTGGAAGGGGGTGGGTGCAGCGAACAGAAGGCGGGCCTGGGGGATTTGCAG
Organism: Rana muscosa; assembly: GCA_029206835.1. NCBI lineage: Eukaryota > Metazoa > Chordata > Amphibia > Anura > Ranidae > Rana > Rana muscosa. The sequence goes on from CM055126.1 coordinate 211,777,736, forward strand.
AGGTCAGAAGTATATACAGCACACAGCAGTCCTTCCCTCTTAAGGGCTCGCTCATTCAGACAGGCGAATAAGTCCATCCTTTATTACTGTACATCTTTTTAATTTTTGCCAAAGTTGGGTTATGCCTTTAAAAAAAGAGAAAATAAGTGAGGTAGCAGATATACAGTGTGGTCACCTACCTGCTGCAGCCCTCATTACCCTCGGCTAGCAAATGCCAGCCCTACTGAACAGTCAGAGCTCCACCACATTCTTCTAGTGATAAGTCTAGTCGGCCCCCGTCCACCTCACATGCTTTCTTATTGGCCAAGGCAGCAGTCCATCATAGCAGTGGGCCAATAGGAATCGGTAGGGGTGGGAGGAAGCAGGCCAGCACTGACACTTCTAGGAGGGATCGGGGACACGAATGTACAATCCATACAGAGGGGTTTAGGTTTTTTTGGTGTTCCTAAAAGGAAAAAAAAAAACGTTTTTGCTTCTGAATCCAGGTTTTGAATATCTCACCTTCATTGTTTTAGTAGCGGTTTTGTACCCTCATTATTACAGCCAGTCCATGTTTTCTCTCAATTCTAGTTCCTGGCAGAATACAAGTTGCTTGGAAATCTCAAAAATGTAGCAAAAACAGCCACGAAGGATCATCTCATCACAGCCTATAACAAGTTATTTGAAACAAAGGTAGGTGTGAAATGTTGATAACACTGGATTCATTAAACTATAACAATGAGGCAGAATCGGAGTGTCTAGAAGAGACGTTGGCCTCGGGGTACGTGTAGAATCAATAGGAGAAGACCTCCATTTCTGGCCTGAATAGAAGGCCTTTTATTCCAGATGTGTTTTGGCAGTCAGATATAAATTCATTATTCCCACTGCAAACTAAGGAGTATATACACCGTGACCCAGAAGTCTGGACCCCTGACCATTATATACTGTATATAGCCTGAAGTAGGTGGACACGCCTCCATGTTGAGTTCAGGTGTTAGGATTGAAGGGTACTTGAAGTTTTACATCATACAGTACAATCTTGGACAATACAAGTAAAAAAGCAAATCGAGGGTGCAAGCCAATTTTAAAGTTGTTGTAAACCTCAGACATGAAATCTGAACAAAGCATATCTCTCTATAGTGTGTATTTGTCTCGAGTAAGATCACTAAGTGTAACTTTTGTCTGCTGCTGCTTTGTTCCTCTTCTATTGGCATAAATCACCCGTAACAAGTTTTCCTGACACCAAGAAATGGTGACAAAGGCCTGAAGCTGATTGACAGCCTCAGCTCTGTTCCTGGGTGCTGTGTGAATTGGGTGTGTCCCTTCCCTCCAATCAGCTCTCTGAGCTCTGCAGAGTCTAACTTCAGCTCTCTGCCCTGAACTCAGACCAGCTTTAAAAAGTCAGCACTGTGAACGAATGTAAAGACTGCAGATGGACCGGTACAACTTATGTAGGAGGTTTTGTTTCATCTCTGTGTAACACCTGAGGCCAGTCACTTCACTGGGTATATGGAAGGGTTTAAAACCACTTTAAAGTGGTAATCCAGGCTAAAACTAAAATCCCTTCATCTACAGACAGCCACGATCTAACACTAACCTATCTAGGCCTGTAAAGAGGAAATTAGAATACATACCCTTTTCTGCAGGCGATTCGACCCGATCCCACGCTGAGCAGTTGGCTGCGGCTTCGCTGTGTAGGTGGGTGCAGGGGACACAGCCGACAACGGAAGCCCCATAGTAACTCTATGGGTGACATCGCTTCCCATTCATTTCACAGCCGTTGTCGGCCGTGTCCTCTGCAGAGCTTCCGCCGCTGGAGATCGGGCCGGATCGGCTTCAGAATACTGATGATTTTTTTTTTACAGGGCTAGATAGGTTAGTGTTTAGATCTTGGGTATCCATAGATGCAGGGATTATAGTTTTAGCGCGGACTTCTTCTTTAAAGTGTAAGTTAACCTTTTACAGAAAACTCTGTAAGGTCTAACGAGCAGGGCCCTCAGATCCCTTTCTATTGCATTGTATTGTGACTGTACTGTCTTCCCTGATGTAAAGCGCTGCGCAAACTGTCGGCGCTATATAAATCCTGTGTAATAATAACTACGATCATCGGGGCGAGGAGGGCGACTTGTGTAAGTTCACCTGACAGAGTTTTCTGTAAAGGTGAACTCGCCCTTTGGGCCTCATGCACGCTGGACGTTTTTACAGCAGCTGTGTTTGGCAGTAGATTTTATTTTCTCTACAGTCATTAAACTCTCCATGTTATCCTATGTGTCCATGCACACATAGGCTGTTATCGGCAGTTTTGGGCAGTGGCGTTTTTGAGCAGTAAAAAACAAAACTAGTAGGTTCTGAGACTTTTTTTCAGCTATAAATCTCTCTAACGCTGATAAACTTCGATTAAACGCTCAAAAACGTCTTTCACCAGCGTTTTTTAACGTTTTTGATCCACTGGAAAAAAAAAATTTCTTCAAAAAAACTTTAAGGGCCCTTTTACACGGGGGTGGTCGTGTGCGGGCTCCACTTTGATCAGCGGGGAGCGCTCCGTCGATCCCCGCTGAGCAGGCAGATGACAGGTCTGTCGCCGCACACTGTGCAGGGACCAACCTGTCTGAGTGCCGCTCTCCTTTATGGGGTATCGGATGACGACGGACCGTAGAGTCCGATCCGCCAGACGGGTGGAAAAATAGGGTTTTCCTCCGTCACACTTTGGCGGGTCGGATATCAGAGGACATGTCACCGCTGACATCCGTGGCTCCATAGAGGACCACGGAGCATCCGTTCAGGTCCGCCTAAAAAACTGACAGGCGGACCTGAACGGTACACCCGTGTGAAAGGGCCCTAATGCGGAAAACCGATACTGCAAAAAAGTTGAAACTCACTGCAAAGCTACTGGCGTTTTTATAATGTTGTTTTAACGTCCGGTGTGCATGAGGCCTCAAGTGTAAATGTTTATTACTCCAAAAAGTAAAAGGGCAATGATTGCACTCACATTGCAAAGGTAAGTACAGAGCAAGTATGATCCTGTCCGCAATTCGTTTCCGCGATGCATCCTGATTACTGCGCAAGTGAACGCGGATGAAACCCAAAAATTCAAACCGTCAAAAAAACTCAATTTTTCTCCAGAGACAGAGGGGTGGCTGGGATCGGTGGTGGGAGCAGGCAGTGATGGTAGTGGAGGGATGGGATTAGTGGCACTTACCTGCTCCGTGTCAGTCTATTCCTCCTCCATGCTGCTCAGTGTCTTGGTGTTCAAATCCATCGAACAGCATGCAGTTGACTTTTAGGATCCGATTCATATTTTATAAATCCTCCCTCTGAGATGACTGCAATGACCTATAAAAGAATTGCCTGCTAGCATAAGTGGTCTGTAACATCAATACTCGCTGACCGGTGGCATGCATTACAATCTATGTACATCTGCTTAAACTGTGTGCCATCTTCTTCCAGCGTTTCAAGGGAACAGAGGGAGTTGAAGGTGTGGCAAGACTAGTGAAAGATCTTAAAGTCGAAGATAAGCCTGAAGCCAAGATAGAAGAGGTGGTTGATGAGGTAGGTTGTTTTGGATCTGAACTCTTGTACCCCCCAAGTAGAAATATTGACTGCTATATTCCTGTAATGTCTTAATTTTATTCTGTTCTGCTGTCTTGTTCTACTTGATACCCCTGGCTCTATGCAGCTTTTTTATTAACTCTGTAGAGCAGTGGTCTCCAAACTGTGGCTGGATGTGGCCCTTTGCTTGCCTTTATTTGGCCCTTGAGGCATTATTCCTGCCACTGACCCCAACAATGGGGCACTATTCCTTCTAGTGACACCAACTATTTCTCCCACTAATACCAAAGATCGGTCGTTGTTTACTCCCAATGGCCACAGTCCAGCCCCCCTAAAGTATGAAGGCCAGTAAGGTGGCCCTTTCTTTAGAAAGTTTGGAGACCCCTGCTGTAGAGGAGAAATTTATTTTTTATTTTTTCCTGTATACAGATTATTCCATTTCCAACCTCGTTTCCCAAAACATCTTACATTCTACACACTTCTTGCTACTCTAGTGCCTGAAATGTGAGACTGTCTGAGCTTTGTGTTTCTGAAGCTTTTTTTTTTTTTCACAAGAAATTGTGTTTCTGAAGCTTTAGTTAGACTGGTCACTTTGTCCCTTCCCCCAACCAACTTGTTTTTCCTATTGTTGTGCTCCCCGTCCTTAGTGATTGTAAAGTCTGTTGTTATTTTTGTGGAAAAAAAAAATAACAAACGTGTTATACTTGCCTGATCCTCCTCTTCTCCAGTCCCCCTTCTTGAGTGTCCCCACAGCAAGCAGCTTGCTATGTGGTCACCCAAGCCGAGTCACAGCTTCCTGTGTCCGTTCAGATAGGGAGCCCCGGTTAGGCCCCTCTCCTGATTGGCTAAGTGACTTTGACAGCCGTGGGAGCCAATGGCACCGCTGCTGTCTCAGCCGATCAGGAGGGTGAGTCCCGGATGGCCTAGTCACTCGTGGATATCGCTGGGCAGAGATGGGGCTCAGGTAAGTATAAGGGGGGTGCTGGGGAGCCTGCTGCACACAGAAGGCTTTTTCTCTTAGTGCATAGAATGCATGAAGATAAAAAAAAAAAAAAACTTCTGATTTTACAACCACTTTAAGAGCTGCCATGGTGTGACCACCTACCATGATGCAGTACTCATGTCCAGCAACCAGTTGCCAGCCTCAGTGTCACATGCTTGGGAGATGACTGCATTAACCCTGTGTAAGCTCCGACAGAGCTTACACAGAAATAAATGGGCAGTATGTTCTTTTACAACGTGCAGTTTAATTGTAGACACTTTTGAATAAATATAAATGTTTTGCTTGTTGATTTCTAAATGTCTTTCTAGGCATACATCACATTTGCTTCCTATCAATCACCCTATTCAGATAATACTTAGTTTGTTATTATTCATTAGGGTCCCCCCAAGTACAAAAAGTCCACTCTGAAGAAGGGAGACAAGACCAACTTTCCAAAGAAAGGAGACACTGTGCATTGTTGGTACACTGGGAAATTGGCGGATGGAACAGTGTTTGACAGCAATATACCAGCAAGTAAGAAGCCCTCTGTATGATTAAAGTGTCATCCCAAAGGCATGCATTTATTTTAGGGCCGGTTGGCACCACATGCAGTCCAGTGCATTTTTGGTTTGTTTTTTGCATGGAAAGTAGGATTTTTGGTTTTCAATGGCATAGTTCACACCAGTGCGCTCCAGTTCCAGTGTGTTCCAGGGGAAAAAGGTAGAACATGCTGCATTTTTCCTGTACTGGAACGCTGTAAAACGCATCAAAAATGCACTGGAGCGCATGTCATTTAAGGTTAAGAAAAGAGGGGAAGGGGGATATGCACTGAAACGCATCAAAAACGCACATGCAGAAAAGCATCTAAAACTCATCCGGACTGCGTTTGTATGGTGTGAACTGACCCTTATTCCTCTTCTGTAATTGTGACTTTTCAGGGACTAGTTGTGTTTAAACCCCCGCTCTGGTTTTGGAGTAGGGCGAGGACCAATTTAATGAGGTTTCTCCTCCTTTCCTGTCTGTTAGTAATGTATGAAATACAGCAACAAATGTTTAGGTTGCACTCCGCTGAAGTTCCTTTTTTTTATTAAATCGGCTGTTATTCACGCCTTAAAGTGGTTGTGAACCCAACCACACAACTTGCACCTACAGGTAAGCCTAGATTAAAGCCCCATACACACGGTCGGACTTCCATCGGACTTTTCCGTGGATTTTTGTCCGAACGGAGTTGGCCGGGAACACCCATAGCATACACACCACAGGACTTTTCTGCAAACTTTACCAAAACTTTTTCCAACATCACGTGGTTTTTCTGCTCTTTACCGCCACCCTTTGGTCAACTTCTGCTATTGTTGGTTGATTTTAACATTATTTGTTTTGTCCATCGGACAAAAGTCCGATGGTTTTCTGTACACACGGTCGGACTTTTCTCCATCAGACTTTTGTTGCCGAAATGTTTGTCCGTTTGCAGACCGGACTTTTGTCCGCTGAAAACCAAAAAAGTTTGTCCGATGGAGCGTACACGCGGTCAGATTTTTTGGCAAACTTGCTCAAAATGAAGTTTGTTGGCAAAAAGTCTGACAGTGTGTATATGGCTTAAGGCTTACCTGTAGGTGGAAGAAATATCTCCTTAACCTACATAGTTAAGGAGATATTTTCAGAAAAGCCTGCACCGATGTCTACGGCGCACTGAGCGGTGCCGGTTTTCTCAATGGGAGAATGCACATGCGTGCAACGTCATCGCTGCTTCGGCCAATCACAGCGGCGGGCCATCGAGGCAAGATGGCGGTGGAGGGGAACGTGGAGCAGTTTGGGGGCTTCGATCTCAGGTAATTGATTCACAATGAGCTAGTATGCTATGCATACTAGCTTATTATGGCTTTCTTTTGCAGGGTTTTAAAAAAGAAAAAAAAATCCGGGGTTACTTCCTCTTTAAAGGATCTGTTTCTTTATTTTTTGGGGGTTAAACACTTTAAAGCAGAGGTCCGCCTGAAAATAAAATAAAAGCCAGCAGCTACAAATACTGCAGCTGCTGACTTTTTAAATAAATGGACACTTACCTGTCGGGTGCCCGCGATGTCGGCAACCAAAGCCGATCAATCTCTCGGCTGCTCCCACCACCATCCTCTGTGAGGGAATCGGGAAGTGAAGCGTTGCGGCTTCATTTCCCGGTTCCCTACCGCGCATGTGCGAGTCGCGCTGCACGTCCTTACTGGTCCCGGATGTCTTCTGGGACCTGTGTATTTCCCAGAAGACGGCGGTAGGGGGCGTAGCTCCCGCGGGAGTCTATGCCCGGAAGTGGGTGAAAATGCCCTGTGGACGGTTCCATTTTTGTGTGGACCTCTGCTTTAAGCCACCGCCCGGATGATATTTTGCTTTTGGCTGGACAGGATGTGGTTAAAAGTAATTCCACTCCTATGAAAAGGCACTATGCCAGCAGATACCCAAATTAATCTACTCCTCTTTGTGTCTACTTGGGCTAGTGTAAGACAGAGTTGGAAGATTAATAGATTTATATGCGTGTCCTTGTATATTGTTTAAAGCGGACCTTCAGTCTTTTTTTTTTTTTTTTTTTTTTTTCTCTATTAAATCTTCTGCTCTTAACTTTGAATAGTAAAAAAAAAAAAAAAATCTGCCAGTAAATACCTTATACAGCCTACTTCCTGTTTCTTGTCTGGTCATTAGCCCAGGCTTATGACATCACCCCTCTCCCCAGTACAGAATTCAAACATATTAAACCTAAATGAGTGAATCGAACATATCAATTGTTGTAAACGTTCCACTTGGTGAAATAAAGTGCTCAGTGTTCAGAGGTGCCCCACATGGATGTAGTCACCCCTAAACGTTAACCATCTATCGCTAGAATGGTCACTTGCACTTTGTGGGGAGTAAAGACCCCCTAGATGGCTTATTCCAAGGTCAGCTGTACTTGGGATGATCCTCCATGGATGGGAAGAAAAAGATGACAGAAGGGGGCTCCCATAGTGTAAAACTAATTTTATAAAAAAAAAAGAAATGTATACGATGCAGTCAAATGGTTTAGTGCCTGGCACCCAGTGTGATCAGTAGGCAAGTGGTTAATTGCTTTTGAGGTGCAAGTTGCTTAAAAAAAAAAAAAAAAAATCTGTGACCTGCTGAGAATACTTTGTACTAGAATTGTTTTCTCTTTGCTAACCTGGAATGCTGGGACTTCTAGTTCCATGCCATTTGCATAGCCTTGGATCTTCTAAGCCTGGTGGTACACCTAATTCACAGATTTTTCATTTTTTTGTCAGGTGCAAAGAAGAAGAGAGGTATGAAGCCCTTTACCTTTAAAGTCGGTCTTGGCAGAGTCATTAGAGGTGTAAGTAAAGAACCACACAGCTTGTATGTAACATGAATTACCTGGAGCTAAACCGATAGGAATGTCATGTGGTGGCCTTTAATTACAAAGAACCTACGTCTGTACAGAAATCTATCATTAGTATGAGGCCTAGAACACTGTTAGCAGTCAGTATAGGCTGGGTGAAAGAATATGTATAAGAAATATGTTCATAATTTTATTTTTTTCTGTTACAGTGGGATGAAGCTCTTCTCACCATGAGCAAAGGTGAAACAGCTCAACTTGAAATCGAGCCTGAATGGGCCTATGGCAGGAGGGGACAACCTGACTCCAAGTATCCTTTTATCGGTTTTCTTTTAAGCTGTTCACAAAAATGTTTTTGTTTTTAAAGTCATGACACCCAAAGCACCATACTCATACTTTAGACAGTATTCTGCAGCCCCACGCCCTGATAAAAAAAAAAGTGCTTCTGTAGGTGGGTGAGATTTGGGTCCAATGAGAAGAACCAGTGGAGTCGGCCTTGGCTAGGAGTGAGTGCAGGTAGGAAGTTTTTGTTTTTTTGTTTTTTTTCCTTCTCAGGTTTAATCACATTATTGCTTTAAAAAAAAAAAAAAAACGCGCTCAATGGGTAAAGCATTATTTACTTAAGTCTGTGAATAAGTAAAAAATTGATTTATTGCACTTGAAGGAGAATAAACAACAATGAATATGAATTTGCAGCAAATGTCAATGATAAGAAAATTTATAAAAAGTTGCAGGAACAGTCATAAAAGCATGTAGCTAAATAAGATACTGGTGTAAAAAATAATCAATGGTACCACTGTAGAGCATGGGTGAGGAAGGGTCAACATCGACCAGTCAGTGTGCAGGTGAGACATGGGGAGAGAGATGTCAAAATCCATGTAAATAATGATGGAAGCCTGGTGTTTGGAAGGGGAGAGTTGTATCTCTTTGACAAAGCCCCGACGCGCAAAACATGTAAGCCACGGCAACTCCGAGCTCATGGGTCACTACTACAGACGGGTCTTTCCATGGCAACGCTGGCGTCATCCAGCGCGCCCGGCTTCCAGCCAGCCTGTTCGGCTCTACCCTCCAGCGGTGGATACTGCACGGTGCTGGTAGCGGCCAGTGGTCCCATGGCCATCTGCAGGGCACGCTATGTTTCCAAGGGGGCTTCTCATTGTTGTGATAACTCCCTTGGATGCCAGCAAAGTTTTGTCCACCAGCAAGAGGCAAAGGGTCGAGATGCAACTCTCCCCTTCCAAACACCGGGCTTCCATCATTATTCACATGGATTTTGACATCTCTCTCCATGTCCCACCTGCAGGCTGACTGGTCGATGTTGACCCTTCCTCACCCGGGCTCTACAGTGGTACCGTTTATTTTTTAAACCAGTATCTTATTTCGCTATATGATTTTATGACCGTTTCTGCAACTTTTTATACATTTTCTTATCGACCGTTGCTGCAAATTCATATTAATTGTTTGTTCTCCAAGTGCAATAAATCAATTTTTTACTTTATTCAGACGTATAAGTAATTTATGCTTTACCCATTGAGCGCGGTTTTGTCTTCTGTTATCCATTTTTCCAGTGGTTGGCAGCTGCACTGGGTATTAGTTTATTTTATATCTCCCTTGTTCTGTATATCTATGCAGACGGTCGACTGTTTGTAGCGCTTCAAGGAACTTTGTCTATGATTGCTTTAAAAAAAAAAACTGTTATACATACCTGCTATGTGCAAATGGTTTTGCACAGAGCAGCCCCTATCCTCTTTTTGGGTCCCCTGCCAGTGGTTTTTGCTCCTCCCTGCCGAGTGCCCCTAATAGCAAGCCTCTTGCTATTGGGGGCACTCAAGCGGGCTCGCTCCCTAGCCGTACAAAGTTGGGAGCATAAAATTGTCCAAAATGTCTTGGTATGCTGACGCCTTAAGAGTTTCCTTCACTGGAACCAAGGGGCCAAGCCCAACCCCATAAAAATAATTCACATTTCACCAAATGATTTGGAGCAGTGCACAAAGCAAGGTCCATAAAGACATGGCTGAGCGAGTTTGGGGTGGAGGAACTTGACTGGCCTGCACAGAGTCCTGACCTCAACCCGATAGAACACCTTTGGGATGAATAAGAGTGGAGACTGCGAGCCAGGCCTTCTCGTCTGCATCAGTGCCTGACCTCACAAATGCACTTCTGGAAGAATGGTCAAACATTCCCATAGACACACTCCTAAACCTTGTGGACAGCCTTCCCAGAAGAGTTGAAGCTATTATAGCTGCAAAGGGTGGACCAACTCAATATTGAACCCTCCGGACTAAGACTGGGATGCCATTAAAGTTCATGTGAGTGTAAAGGCAGGCGTCCCAATACTTTTGTTGATATAGTGTAGACAGGTGCAAATATACTCGAGTATATACGGTACATAAATAAGCCGAGTTTTTCAGCACATTTTTTTTTTTGTGCTGAAAATGCCCCCCTTAGCTTATATTCGAGTCACCTATTTGCGCCTGGACTTTGGGAACCCGGTACCGGCCCAAACTTGGTGCACGTGTAGCCCCACTATTCCTCTACAATTGTACATAGTTTGTTGTCCGGGGGACCTACGTTCGGGGAGCACCGATTTTTCAAAGCCGGGCACCCCTTCCATAGACTCCCATGTTAAACGTCAGTCTAGTCATGGGCACAATGAGGCATGCACATGGACACCCTAGGCTTATACTCGTGTCAAGTTTCCCTTTTTTTTTTTTTTTTTTTTTTTGTGGTAAAATTGGGTACCTCGGCTTTTATTGGGGTCGGCTTATACTCTCGTGTATATACGGTAATTAATTATGAGGATGGTGAAGATCTCGGACAAACACTGACTTCTTTGTTGGTCAGTCTTGGCTTCCCTTCCAGGCTGTACTGGTCTATTTCATAAACTGGCTATGGAACTACTATGGTTTCCTTAACGACGTTACTCAGAATCCCGCCCAATGCCAAGCTGCTTTTTGAAGTGGAACTGGTTGACATCAACTGAAAAATAAGAGCTGTGATCTCCAACTACCAGAATGTGACGGAATAAATGCTTTGTTTACACCTCTGCTGCCAACTACCATGTAAATAAACTGGACACATTGATCTTTTGGTTGTTTCTTTTATTAATCATTTCAAGTCTCTGGAAGATTTGCACGGTTGTGCGACGCTGTACACAAATAAAGTTTGTCCTTTTCCCACAAATAGAGCTTTGTTTTGGTGGTATTTGAACACTTCTGCAGTTTTATTTGCGCTATAAACAAACTGACAATTTTTAGGAAAAATATATTTTTCACATTCTGCTATAAAACTTTCCCAAAAAAAGCAAAATAAAATGTCTTCATTAATTTAGGCCAATGTGTAGTCTGCTACATGGTTTTGGGTAAGTTAATTTTGTGCAAACGTTATTGTCTACAAACTGTGTGTGTGTGTGTGTGTGTGTATATATAATATATATATATATATATATATACATTTTTTTTTTTTTTCTATTAATGATGGCGATCAGTGACTTGGCGGGATTGCGGCAGACAAATCACACTAAGTGACACTTTTTGGGGACCAGTGCTTAAAAATATGCTCTGGCACTGGTAGGGAAGGTGTTAACATCAGGGGCAATCAAAGGGTTAAATGTGTCCCTAGGGAGTGCTTCTTAACTGTGGGGGAGGTTCTTGTACTGTGAGGAAGAGAGACCCGTGTTTCTGCTAAGCAGAAACACAGGATCTCTATCTTCCCTTGTGACAGAATGACGATCTGCCTTGTTTACAAAGGAAGAGTGCCGTTCTGCCTCTGTCAGGAATGATCAGGTCTGCTGGACCTGCTGATTATCTCTAGCTGTGTCCAGACACAGCGGGACCCGGTCGCCGGCGGTGTGCCACAACTGGGGGGGGGGGGAGAATGTACAGGTACACGATTTTGCTTGTAGGAGCCACCGCCCCGCAGTACAAATACATGGGGTGGTCGGCAAGTGCTTAAAGCGATTTTGTAAAGGCAGAAGGTGCATTCTATGCATTAAAATAAAAATTTGTGTGTAGCAGCCCCTCAATACTTCTGAGCCCCATATCTCTCCAGTGATGTCCATGAGTGCCTCCAGATATTTGGGACTTTCCCTCATTGGCTGAGACACAGCAGCGGTGCCACTGCTCTCAATTACACTCCTCCAATGAGAAGAAAGAGGGGGCGGGGCTGAACCACAGCTGTGTGTCTGAATGGATGCATGGAGCTGTGACTCGGCTCGGGTGCCCTCATAGCAAGCTGCTTGCTTCGGAGGCACTCGACGGGAGGAGCTCCAGCCAGGGACCTGAATAGAGGAGGATCGGGGCTGCTCTGTGCAAAACCAACTGCGAGAGCAGGCAAGTATAACATGTTTATTTTAATCAGAAAAAATATATATAAAAAAACGTTAATCACTTTAGCTACAGAAAAAGACTTGTAAGGTACCTCCCAAAATGTATGCATGTGACTGCTATACAGATATTGAACTCCCGCTTAGTTTTATGTCCCTCTCCCTTGTTTTTGCTCCATATCTGCTGACTGACAACTTATGCTGGCAAGAGGAGGGTTAAAACTCCAGTATTTTCTAAAATGTGTATCTGGATTGGAGGGGGAGGGCGGGGCTTCCATGGCATACAGAGGAGACTTTTCGCTAATCCATAAGTATGTGCAGGTCGGTCCTAATGCCTGTGGTTTGGGGTACAGGTAGAGACCTATACACAGTAATGAGAGCTCTGTAGTGCAACTTTTGCATGGAGGATTGCTAGAGGGGAACTAAGACTATTACACCAAACTATAGCAAAACCCCATAGTTAAGATGTGCTTTAACCACCCGCACCCCCTTTAGCTGCAGTTGAGTACACATGTCACACCAAGTGTTATACGCCCTGTCATAGTTGGTGGGTGTAGCACCTACTAAGCAACCTATTCAAGTGAATGAGGTCACTCTGCAACCTTGTGCATTACAGCAAAATGGGGGTTAAAGCAGGCATGGTTGTGTTGCTCTCACCACCTTTAACCCCTTGGGCCCTGCAGAAGCATGTAGCTGCGAGGCGCTTGAATGGGTCCCAAATGGCAGGCAAAAGCAATGGGGGGGGGGGTTGCTGCAGCATGTATACACCTTTTGGCTGCTAAAGGGATTGGGGGTGGTAAAACTGCACCTCAACCACAGGGTTTTACTACACACAACTTTTGTGTGTGAACTAGAGTCCTAAGGGTGCTGCTACCGAATGCAACTACTAAGGCAGGCCATACATGGTCAAATTCCGAATTAATTTTCTATTCAAAATCAGACATTCTGTGCGGTTTTTGATCCGATGGCGCCACCATTGATTTTCAAAATTTGGCCAACCAAGCCTTTAATTTCACCTCCATGTTGCTACAGAAAATAATTTTTCGTGGCTGGGAAATCTTCTTTTCTTTCTGGGAATTTTCTTTTCTTGCACTCGTGTGCATTCCTTTTTCTATTACATTTCTTGCACGATTCTTTCATCATTGATTAGAAAATCGACACTTTTTCTAAAAAAATCCAACATGCCCGATAACTCATTTGATGGCCGCACGAAAATTGGCTGTTGCTGCAGCCCACTAATTGTGCGAAATTCAAATGAAAATTCTTAGATAAGATTTTAGAAATTGGACCATGTATGGCCAGCCTAAAGGCTTAATCAGAAGTGCAGCAGATACTGCTGCTCTCTCTGAAAAGTGATCCCAGTGTGTTTGACTAGTGGTGAGGAAGCGATATACTCCTGCCCTACCAACTGATTTTAACCCATGATGGCTGTGCAATTAGAGGTGTGAGGAGGTGACACTGTGCCCTGTGATCTTTGTCTTCTCCCATGTTGTTCAGGTAGATCTCCACCTCTTTTAGGCCCCTTTCACACAGGTGGACCGTTCAGGTCCGCCTGTCAGTTTTATAGGCAGACCTGAACGGACGCTCCATACAAGTCTATGGAGCGACGGATTTCAGCGCTGACATCCGACCCGCTAAAGTGTGACAGATTGAAACCCTAGTTTCCATCCGTCTGGAGGATCGGATGAAAACAGACTACGATCGGTCTTCATCCGATCCCCCATAGAGGAGAGCGGCGCTCTGACAGGTCGGTCCCTGCACAGTGTGCGGAGACGGACCTGTCATCTGCCTGCTCAGCGGGGATTGACAGAGCGATCCCTGCTGAGCAAAGCGGAGCCCAGACACATCCGTGTGAAAGGGCCCTAAGGTTGCCTACCCCTGACATAACACATTTAAAACTTACGTGACTAAGTTGCTGGTTTTACATCTTTAATTTGTACCTTGTGTCAGAAATGTGAACAATTGGCAATGAGCATTACAAGAAATGCAACAGCACCTAACAGACAGCAGATATTGGAAGCAGGCTGTAAGAGGTGCCTTCCTACATACTGTCATACCAGGGAGATAGGACAGCAAGACGTACATGTAGTCTGAGGCACTAGGCTATTCTTACCCAGTGCCTCCTATGTAATGGCCTATTACCCCGTTATATTAAAGTGACATTAAAAGGTTCTGATTTATTTTAAATCACAAACATGTTATACTTGCTTACTCTGTGAAGTGGTTTTGCACAGAGCAGCCCCAATCCTCCTCCACCCTTGAATAGTGCCCCCCAGGGCTGCTGTCAGAAATTATGGGGCCCCGTACAGCCTACCTGGCAGACGCCCCCCCCCAATATATCAAAACAATATTTACACTAAAAGTATTATTAGCTAATACAAACCTAACAACCTGTGTGAATTCGCCCTTTTTAAATAGTTTTTTTTTTTAAATTTATATATTTTTTTAAATTATTTATTACACTGTTAATTTTTTTTTTTTTTACAGGGGGGCACATGGGGGATCAGAAGTGGGCAGACCAGGGAGGGGAATCGGTGTGGGGGAAGTAATTAAAGGAACGATGCCCTGTGTCTCTCCCTGCAGCAGCTGAATGTAGACGGGAGGAAGAGAAACCGAAACCGGCTTTCAGCTGCTGCAGAGAGCAGCAAAGGGCATCTTTCTGTAATTGCCCCTCTGCCTGACAACACTGATTCCTCCTGCTGTTCGGGCCCCTCTGTGTGCCTGGGCCGCCTACAGGAGGTCTGGTGGTTTCCCCCCCCCCCCCTAACCACTTGCTAGAGGGGCACTGGTGCATGTTTGCTCCCGTCTACCTCTATGCGTCCATAGGGCACATAAAGCCACGGCTCGGGCCCCGCACTCTCCTCATTGGCTGTGATTGAGAGCAGTGGGAGCCAATGAAGAAAAACGAGTCCCAGGAGAGCCTAGTGTCTCGTGCACAAAGCTGGATCGAGAGGGGTCTCAGGTAAGTATGGGGGGGGGCATGCATAAGGTTTTTTACCTTCATGCAAAGGTAAAAAAGAAAAAAAAAACTCAGCCTTTACAACCACTTTAAAGTGGAAGTAAACTTCCCTGTATTGTTTGTACCTATAGGTACTGTAAATATCTCCTAAACATGCACCATTTAGGTGATATTTACTGTATATGCAGCTGATGACATCATTGGCACATGTGCGCTGAAGGAAAGGCCACTCATGTTTCTTCAGAGCTCTGGGTCGTGACCGACGGCTCATGCACGCAAGTGACGTCACACAGCCAGGGTCTGCAGACCCAGAAGGAAGATGGATGCGGCCTCCAGGAGTGACTTTACTTCCTCTTAAATATGTGTTAAGGGCATCTAAAGAAAAACAAAATGCAGGAGCAGATTTTTATTTATTTTTTCCCCTCTGCTTTAAAGAAATCCTTTTAAAAAAAATATTGCATCTGCCCTTTTGGATGGTCTTTAAAGTAGAAGTCTATGCTAAAACTAAAATCCCTGCATCTATAGCCACCAACATTCTAACACTAACCTATTTAGCCCTCAAAAGAAAAAAAAATCAGTATATGTACACACCTTTTTCTGCAGGCAATCCGACCCAATATCCAGCGGCGGAAGCTCTGATCCCACATGCGCCGTTTACATTATCGGCGCACTACAAGTGAAATATCTCTTAAACGGCGCACATTTAGGAGATATTTCCACTACCTATAGGTAAGCCTCATTCTAGGCTTACTTATAGGTAAAAGTCAACAAAAAGGGTTTGCAACCATTTTAAGCCCTGTCACTTACCAAGATATCCACATAGAGGAACAATGAAAAGATCTGTTGGGCACAGAAAGTCCTATTAACCCCCTTCACACCCAAGACCCCTATCACACGGAAAACGTTTTTCAGACGCTTTAGAGCTAAAAAAAATAGCCTCATCTGCAATCCCAGTGTGAAAGCCCGAGTGCTTTCACACTGGGGTGCTGCGCTGGCAGGGCATCAAAAAAAGTCCTGCAAACAGCTTCTTTGCAGCGATGAATACACCCCTCCGAAAGTGCCCCTGCCCATTGAAATCAATAGGCAGAGGCGCTTTGCACTTTTTTTCAGCCGCTAGATGGGGTTAAAAGTGCCCCGCTAATGCCAAAGTGTGAGTGTGAAAGGGCTCTTAGGGTAAAACAAATCTAATTGCTCAAGCCCAATTTTGACACGAGTTAGTAAAAGCGTACAGATTATCACAACTACATGCATCCAGGTGAATTATACCTTTTCTTCCAGGACAAATTGGACTTTCATTTGGTGTTAAATGGTAACGGGATATCAATTTTTTTTTTTTACTGTATACTTCTTGCTACTACCACCAAACAACCCAAAATATATCTCCTCCTGTTCCCGACAATTGCAGAGATACCACTGTTTGTTAGTTGTTTGTACCCGTAGTACAGCCCAGAATCAATAGTAAGCATTTTGTTTAAATCCTACCTAAACACACGGAGCAATTAAAAAAAAAATCTGTATCCCCCGATCTCTGCAGCTCCCCCAGAGTTATCATGGACCTCTTGGCTGCTTCTCTGATTAATGCTCCTTACCCGGCCTGTCAGTTTAGGTGGACAGCCATGTCTTGGTAGGTTTGCAGTTGTGCCATACTCTTTCCATTTTCAGATGATGGATTGAACAGTCCGTGAGATGTTCAAAGCTTGGGATATTAATTTATTTTTATAACCTAACCCTGCTTTATACTTCACAACTTTATCCCTGACCTGTCTGTTCCTTGGCCTTCATGATGCAGTTTGTTCACTATGGTTCTCCAACAAACCTCTGTGGGCTGTACAGAACAGCTGTATTTATACTGGGATTAAATTACACAGGTGAACTCCATTTACTAATTAGGTGACTTCTAACGGCAATTGGTTCCACTAGATTTTAAGAAATTAGATGCCACACTTTTCAGATATTTGTAAAACAGTTTGAAACCATTTATCATTTTCCTTCCACTTCACAACAACTGTGTGCCACTTTGTGTTGGTCCATCACAATAAAATACTTACATTTTTAGTTTTAACATGACAAAATGTGGTGGTACTTCGTAACCTTGATTTTCCCAAGCTTAGAGAGCTTTGATGTGCCTATCCTACCGGAATCCCGCCATCCATTTGGGTGCCTGAGCAGCAGTCAGTGGGGAGTAAGTCAAAGCTTATGAAAGTCAAAGAAGTTGGAGCGGCTTATGGTTGCTAAGAGCATTGAAGTTTATGAAATTCATTACTGTATGCAGGGCCGGATTCCAGACAAGGCCACCAAGGCCAGGCCTCGGGGCGGCGCCGCTAGGCTGTCCCCTGGAAACCCAGACAACATATATCCAGTCGGGTAAATCTGGCTGTCCTGTACAGCCAGTGCGGCAACTCAGACCCCCCATCGGCGGATGGATTTCTGCCAGCTGCGCCTCTGTGTCAGTCTGCCTTCTCTCCTGCCGGGCGCCTGCTGCCGCCCCCCCTGCTCACATTTGCTTTGAAGTCATTGGCAGCTAGGACCAGTGTCCCAGCAACCAATGACCCTTTTCCCCACATGGAGTTTTCCTAGCCCGGTCCACCTCAGCTCCACCCCCTAACTCCGGCTGCCCTCCGGTGAAAGCTGTGCTAGAACAGCCTGAAGACGGCCACCATGTAGGAAATGCGACCTCTTCCATCCCGCTGTCCTGGGGACTGCGGGCCAACACCCCCTGCTACCACCCCTGCAGGGACGCATGAATTGGAGACAGAGCTCCCGGAAGAGCTAAGCTTGTACCAACCATGGGTAAGCTGAGCTCCGGGGGGGGGGGGGGGGGTTTGCACAAGGGAGGGGAAGCTGCACAAGATGAGGGGAGTATACAAGTTTGGTGGTGGGGGGGGCGGCGCAAAGTGGGATGGCATGAGGTCAAGTTGGGGGGGGGGGGGTGGGAAACTGCACAAGATGAAGTAGGAAAGGAGAACAAGGTGGGCATCAAGGGGTGCGGTGCACAAGATGAGAGAGAGGGTGGGGAAGCTGTGGGGAGTTGGGGGATTAAGCTGCAGGAGGGATGGGGTAGCTGTACAAAAAAAAAAAAAAAAAAGGAGTAGAAGGGGGGCATGGGGGGGAGTTGCTCAAAGGGGTGAATGGGAGAACCCTGATGGGGACACCAGAAGCAAGGGAGAACCCTGATGGGGACACCAGAAGCAAGGGGGGGGGCTCAGAAGCCCCCTATGTGATGGTGTGGGGGGGGGGGCAGCATTGAAGGACCCAGCCTTGGGGCGGCAAACGGAGTAAATCCAGGCCTGACTGTATGGATAAAATTTGATCAAAAAAAAACTTTGCCAGCAGAAAATGTATGTATACCGATTTTTTTCAGTACAGGGCTAGATAGGTTAGTGTTAGAATGTTGGTGGTTATAGATGCAAGAATTTTAGTTTTAGCATGGACTTCCACTTTAAGCCCTGACAATTACCAAGATGGCCGCATCCACATAGAGGAACAAGGAATGGTAACAAGGAAAAGATCTTTTGGGCACAGAAAGTCCTTTTAACCCCTTCACACCTAAGAGCAAAACAAGTCTAAATGCCCAAGCCCAATTTTGACAAGAGTTAATAAAACCGTACATATGATCACAACTACTTTGTGCATCCAGGTGGATTATACCGCATTTTCAGGACAAATTGGACTTGTCATTTGGTGGTAAATGGTAACAGATATGATTTTTTGTATCAAAGGAAAACTGGCCCAAAAAAATAGGAAAAAGTTTTTTTTTTTACTGCATTTTTTGCTTCTACCAAACAACCCAAAATATATCTTCCTGCTCCAGACGATAGCAGCGATACCACCTACATGTACGTTTGTTTGTAACCGTAGTACATCCCAGAATCAATAGTACTCATTTTGTTTTTTCTAAATCCTACCAAAAAAAAAAAAAAAAAAAAATTGTACCCCCCCCAGAAAATACTGACCCTGAACTAGGTCAAAGCTTGATCTAGGTATTTTTCCCCCTCTGTACACGCTTTCCCCCCCCCCCCCCTTCTCCGCAAGGGCAGAGTGATACAATGCATCCCTCTTGTCCATTCACAGAGACAGAAAACACGGCCAATCGGCGGCTACCACAGCAATCAAGTGACCCCCGAACCAGTCGTTCCAGGTCCTGATTGTTAGAATGAGACCCATGGCTCTGGGTGAGACCCCGGTCTCTGTGCTGGGAGCGCGCCCCTACCACAAAGGGAGGTGCGCAAATATGTGGCCCCACAGAAAAAGCCTAGTCCATTGGGGCCACATATTTGCGTACTTTTGGCGTGAAGGGATTAAAAACGGTGTAGATACCAGATTTGCAAAAAAAAGCCAATGGTGTGGTCATAGACACCTCCTATGGTATACGGACTCTTCTATATGCTCTCATAATACCCATCTATGTACTTTCTCATGCATCAGTAATGAAGGATGTACTTTTCTGCTCTGAAAATAGACAGCTTTATTAAATCATTTGACATTACAAAAAGCGGCAAAAAATTATATTCAAGTCAATTAGGAATCAGTTTTCTTGGCAATGCTGTGCCAGAGAGCGGAAAGCAAATCTGGTTTAAGAATTGGAATTGGGGCCTTTCTTCTTGCCAAAGGTGGGCACCACATTGACAAATCTGCGGTTGTACTGCATGCGTCTCTTGGCTCGGCCAGTTTTCTTCTTTTTCTTTTCTTGTTTTGCCACCTAACAGATCAGTGCAAGGAAAAAAAAAAAAAAAAAAAAGTCATCTCTTGGTGCTCTTAAAATTGATTTTAGTTCTGCGTTACTATTTTTTTTAACATTAATATCGAGTACTTTAATCGAAACAGTAAAAATTAACTGTAAATGCTGCAATGTAGCAAAAGCTCAGATTTAACCCCCTCATTGCCAGGCTTGTTTTTTGTTCACTTTAAAAGGATTACCCTTGTGTTTTTTTATACTTGCCTCCACTGTGCAGTTTGTTTTGCACAGGGTGGCCCCGATCCTCCTGTTCTGGGGTCCCTCAGTGGCCCCCTCCCCGCATCGGGAAACCATCTAGAGAAGCGCTCTCCCTAGGAGGGGGGGGGGTAATAGTGTGGGCACGCTCCAGAGCCCAGCATTTACGTCCATAGACGCAGAAAGCTAGACTCGGCCCTGCGTCATTGGATTCGATTGACAGCAGTGGGCGTCAATGGCTGCACTACTATCAATCTATTCAATCAAGAGGCGAGACACCGGCCAGAGGGTGTGTGCGTCTCTGCCGAGGGAACGAATGGGCTCAGTGGCAGGGCCATTGCTCAGTGACAGTTTTTTCACCTTCATGTATAGAATGCATGAAGGTGAAAAAACATTTTACAACCCCTTTAGGCAGGATTTGCATTCCCTACAAGTCTTAGCCCTGGTTCCCACCAGTGTAGCTTTGAAATCATGCTACTACAGTGCGTTTAAAGCTGCAGATCAGTGCCATTTCAATGCGGCTTGCGACTTCATTTAACAGAAGTCTATGCAAGTCACAATCAAATCCCAAAAATGTAGCACAGGAACCTTGAGCCACAACGGCAATGGGGTGCAACTTGTCATGCGATTGTAAACTGTCATATCGCATCGGTGTGAACCAGGGCTAAGCAAATGCAAAACCTGCCTGAAGTTAAAAGGAGGTCAGTTGCAGGGCCATCTTTAGAAACCATAGGGCCCCAATACAGCTTATCTGACAGGCAATGAGCAGTATTTAGTGGCTGGATAAGGTAGTATGTAGTGACAGGACAGATATCTGCTCCTCCATCTTCAGCTGCTTTATTTGCCAGTATAAAATGGCAGCTGTGAGAGAAGTTAGGAGATAACCACACCCCTGGCTCCACCCACTATAACCTGCAACTGCCAGAGGAGCTGCCGAGTGCCCCCGCTTTCAGGATTCTCTGCACAAAGCTCTGAAGATAAGCTGAACTCAGGGAAGGGGGCAGAGCCAATGGCAGCCTCTGATGGGGCCACAGGCCCAGTATGGGAAGACTACCTGTACTCCATTAACAGTGGCCCTTGTCAAATGCACCCGTCAACGAACTCTGAATTTCAGAAGCCCAAAGCCTGTAGACGCACACCCTTGGGCATTTTTTTTGTGCCGACTACTTGGCAAGTGTTCTGCAGCATCATTTTTCAGAACAGGAAGCCAAACACATAATGGCCTCCAGTAGTCCTGTCGCCTGTGCACACTTACTTTATGATCACAGGCACTGCAATTAAGCCCTTCAAACCAGTGGCAGAACTACTAGGGTCACAAAGGTTGTATCTGCAACTGGGCCCTGGTGATCCACCAATGTCGGGGGGGGAAGGGGAGTCTCTCTCCCATACAGCCCAGAGTAAACCGACAGATCCCCTCCCATGGATCTTCTCCTCCCGCCCTCCTCTCCTGTGTGCATTGCAGGAACTGTGCTGCTAAGCAGCTGAATTTGATCACCTGGAACCAGGCCCTGGTGTTCCACCACTGTTGGAAGGGGGAGGGCCTAGCGGGGTTGCTAGCAGCAGGGCTCTGAGCTGAGAGCACGTCTCATACAGCCCAGAGCCAGCGCCGACAGTTCCGCCTCCCTCACACGGATTTGATCATTCAGCTGCTGGGCTTCACATTTCCGTGTAGCAGTGTCATTTACCACTGTGCATGGTCAGGGGATGGTGTGTTTTATCTGCATATCAAGCAGTGGATAAGGCGCCAAGAAAGGGGTAGCCTCTGGAAGAAGTTGCACATCTAAAGTGTCCTAGAGAGGTGAATGGAGTGGCAACTTCAGCCTGGACTCCAACCAGGCCACACCAAACACATTTCACTCTGCCCCCTGGAGCCTAGTCATAGCCATCTTAAAGTGGTTCTAAAGGCAGTTTTTTTTTAACTTAAAGAGGAGCTCCACCCAAAAGGGAAAGCTCCGCTTGTTTGTCTCCTCCCCCCCTCCACTGCCATTTGGCACCTTGGGGGGGGGGGTACCTGCTCCCACTTCTGGCCGATCTGTGGCAAACTCAAACAGAAGTTCAGCCCCCCTCCTTCCCCCTGCCGCTGGGCGCAGTGTGCTTTGCGAATGCGCAGTAGCAGCTTCACTGGCAGTTTCCCTTAGCAGAGATGGCAGCCGCACCCGAGAGCCGATTGAAAAAAATCAGCACGGGTGAAGACGCTGCTGGATTCCTGGACAGGCAAGTGTCTTCATATTACAGTATTGTTAACTGCTGACTTAATTTCTTCTAAAGGAGCCTGGAGATCCTCTTTAATACATTCAAAGACTTCTGTTGACCAGCCCTTCTAAATACTTACCTGAGCCCGATATCAATCCTGTGCCGTCCCTCTCCCTCCTCACAAGACAACCTATGAAGAGAGCAGGGGGCAGGGCTGAGCTGCACTGTGTGTCAATAGAAGGCAGGAGTGCCAGAGTTCTATTTAGTGGTTCATCCCCATCAGATAATGCCTCTAACGATCTGCGCAGGACGCAACGGCACTCCAGCTTTTAAGTTGGTCAGCTGGCGTGACGCCAACACTGCGCATATTGTCATAGGTGTTGTCCGACGACCTGCAACGGGAGAATTTAATAATCAGATTCTTGCTGCCTCTCTGCTCATGCAGGAGAATTGACCGATCACGTGACAGGCGGCTTTCGGTGTGTTCCAAGATTACATTCTCCTTTTGCAGATCGGGTAATGCCTCTGACAATCTGCGCATGAGTAGTGTTGACGTCACGCCAGCTGATTAACATATCAGAAGGAGTGGCGTACTGCGCATGCGCAGATTGTCAGAGGCGTTATCTGACTGGATGCACTTTGATAGAACACCGGCAGAGGACCCGAGAAGAGGAGAATAGGGACTGCACACAGCAAGTATGACTCATGTGTTATGAAAAAAAAAAAAAATCAAACACTTAAAATCACTTTTAGCCCCGATTCACTTGTAAAAAAAAAAAAAAAAAAAAAAAAAAAAAAAAAAAAAAAAAAAAAAAAAAAAAAAAAAAATCGCATTACAAGTCGCACCTATTTGTGCCTACGGAACCGTTCAAATCGGTGCAACTTTGACTTGCATCGATTTTGAAAAGGTTACTGCTCTATTTTTTCCGATTTCATGTGCGACTTATAGACATCTGTGTATGAAGTTGCAGATATCAGCAGGCCACACATGAAAGCTCACTGACTGGCGGCTTTGAAATCGCACTGAAGCTGCATTCAGTGTGAACCGGGGCTAAATCACTCGTTCTCTTCCCAAAGGTGGTAGTGGTAGTAGTAGTAGACACAAATCTGGCCCCAACAGACTTTTATAAAAGTCTTGCATGTTTAGAATTATGATAATTAAGCTCCTGGAAAGGCATTCCTAAATAGCAGTGAATGAGATCCATAACTGGAAGACTTACCTTAGGAGTCTGTCCTCTCACTTTCCCTGCACGAGCCAGTGACCCATGGACTTTACCTGGGAGAAAGGCAAACATATGAGAAACAATGGAGGAAAGTCCATGTACAGATCATTTATCCAGAATTACATTGTCATTGGGTTTAGAGAAGCTCCAGCTTTGCACAGTACCCGTTTAACACCACACACACACCTTATCTCAGTGCAACTCTACCATAGGCTGACCAGACGTCCCTGATTTCCGGGGACAATTCCCGGATTGAGCCGGCTGTCCCCGCTCTGAATTTGTCCCCGGATTCAAGGTCAGCGGCACATCAACAAGGGGATGTCTTCCCCGGGTGCCACACATTGCGGGGTGTCAGGACAGTGCCGCCGCGTAGGATGTCCCATCAGTTTTGCCAACCTTCTGTGTGAATACAGAGATGGCTGCAACTGTCACAGGTTGAAGTGTCTGTGTTCCGTTCTACGAGCACAGACAGCACAGCTCCCCTTCCACATGAATGGTAGAGGCGGATTGGCTCTGCTTCTTCTCGCCCCTCCCTGTGTCCGCCCACACTCCGGCAGCCCCTGTGCTGTGTGCGAAGTGAAGGATGTGAAGTTTATGGAGCAGCCGACAGCCACATTGTACACCTGAAGCCCGGTGACTGAAGTGAGTGAGGTGTGACCGAACTCTCCCCCTTCTCCTTCCTTACCTCTCCCCCCCTTTCCTCAACTGCAGCCAAAGAGTTTTGTTTTTTCAGCCTATAACAGTACTTTGTCCTCTGTGCTTTCAAGTGGGATTTAGGGGGTTAAACAGGCAGTAAGGAAATATCACCTCCTCACTGCATGTAACATTCCTCTAAAAAGTGACCTAGGCACAGCGTGCTTTTCAGCCGAGTATTTTCTAACCATCTCCTGTATAATGGCTGCAGTCTCTCTCCTGTAGCATGGCTGCAGTCTCTCTCCTGTAGCATGGCTGCAGTCTCTCTCCTGTAGCATGGCTGCAGTCTCTGACCATCACTCTTTCCAAAACGCACTCCTGAACCTTGCACTCTCTACATAGCATCCTCTTGAGCCCTGCATCCAGCACCCACCTGCACCCTGCATGTAGCACCAGCATACAGGGGCACACTGACCACCAATATGCATGGCCAGTGGTCACCAGTATACAGAGGACATAACAAATCAGGTAAATCAATTACCATGCAACTAAAAATATCTCAAAAGCAATAAGAGAATCTTTTTAGCTGGTTCCCTCATCTAATGCGAATCAATAAAAATCAAAAAATGCAGCCCTATACTTCATCTATAAAATTGTACAAATGGACTTATAAGTGCAATAGTAAAACCTATAAATGAATATACAGTGCACATCAACCAATGTATTGCAATATAGTAGTGATGGTGTCACCCCCTCTGCAAAAATATTTTGAGAAATTGCAGAGCTTCAATGTGCAAATAGCGGTGACACCCCCTACATACAATAATAAAGACACAAATCAACCCATGTATTAGAACATAGTAGTGATGTTGTCACCCTCTCTGCAAGAGGTAATACATTTTTCAGAGCTGCAATGTGCAAATAGTGGTGAAACCACCTATATATAATCAGAATAATAAAATGTAAACTATATACATCAAGTGTACATTTTATTATTATCATTATTATGATTATATAGCGGGGGTTTTACCACTATTTGCACATTGCAGCTCTGCAATATTTCTTACCTTTTGCAGAGAGGGTGACACCATCACTACTATATTCTAATACATGGGCTGATTTGCGTCTCTATTATTTTTGTATGTAGGGGGTTTCACCATTATTTGCTCTGCAAATTCTCAAAATATTTTTGCAGAGGAGGTGACATCATCACTACTAAATTGCAATACATTGGTTGATTTGCATTGGATATTCAGTTATAGGTTTTACCATTTCACTTATAAGTCCATTTGTAGAAATGTATAAATGAAGTGTAGGGTTGTGCTGCATTTTTTGGCTTTTTATTGGTATACAGAGCCCAGGACATACTGATCATCATTGGACGCCATGATGAAACCGCCACTTGCTGGCCACTCCCACAGGTGTGTGGTAGTGAGCCGCATTAGCACTTCAAGCACCACTATAGCACCCCAAAAAAACATTGTCTGAAGCCACCCCCTGCCTGGATTGGATTCGAATTTTGCGGCCCCATCCCTCCCCAGTTTTTCTCCATCTTACCTTCATAACATTTGGTAGTCATATCCCAAACAAGTCTAAGTATTTTTTTTTTTCTTTTTAATCTCATGGATGAAATGTGGGAAAGAACGTATATATCATACAATCATTCCATAAACACCACATACACTGCATATATATTTGAGGAAAATATGCTTATAAAAGAGTTTACCATTAGCTAATAAAAAAATAAAATTAAAATATGTCCCCGGATTTCATTTTAAAAATCTGGTCACCTTACTCTACCAGACTGGTTTATCTGACTGAAAAAACAAACCTCTCTAAAGATGCACCTCTTTAACCACTTCAATACCAGGCACTTTTACCCCTTTCCTGCTCAGGCCAATTTTCAGCACTTTGAACGACAATTGGGCGGTCATGCAACACTGTACCCAAATGACATTTATCATTTTTTGGAGACAGATGGAGCTTTCTTTTGGTGGCATTTAATCACCACCGGTTTTTTTCCCCCCCACAAATAAAATATGGAAAAAAGCCCGAAAAATAAAGTTTGTTAAATAAGTAATTTTTCTGCATCACTGATGGGCACTGACTGGCATCACTGATGGGCAGTACCCTGATTATCTGCAGGTCACCCCTGTAAGGAAATGCCACTGAGCAGCTCTCCTTTCACTCGGTCAGTGTGAGAGGAAAGCCGATAATCGGCATTTCCTTTTTTAAATGCGATTGGGCACAGCTGATCACATGGGTAAAGAACCTCATCATC
Organism: Rana muscosa; assembly: GCA_029206835.1. Lineage (NCBI taxonomy): Eukaryota > Metazoa > Chordata > Amphibia > Anura > Ranidae > Rana > Rana muscosa. The sequence continues at coordinate 211,804,135 of CM055126.1, forward strand.
GGCCCTTTTTTACGAGATTGGGGATGCGCTGTGTCCCAGGGAAGCATTCAAGTGCAGCGAAAGTGGGACAACAACGTCATCCCAGAAGGAGAGAGCCACCTTGCACCCGTCATTTTACTATATGGCGGGCGGTGGTTAAATTGTATCCAAACTCAAATATAGTGTGCAAGAGCCCTCAGCTCAGTTCACACTGCCACGACTTAGGATCCGACGCAACCGTACAACCAGCCTGATTTTTTTCACATGTGATTACTGCCGGGGGCTTTAGCCACTAGTAGTCATTGTGTTCTGCAGGCCGGGAAGGCTCCCCGCACACCCTCGCTAGCAGAAAACAATAGCACTGCGGGAAGCATCCCCCCCCCCCCAAATCAAGGATAGTGTAAGCAGGGCCGCCATCGGGGGGGGGGGGGGGTATCAGGCAGTACACGTGCAAGGGGCCCGGATGGCAACCCCCTTTTTTTTATTCTTTTTTTTGTAAGGGGTCCTAGAGGTCCCCGGACAGCAAACCCCCCCTACTTATAAATTATAGGGACCCCCCCGGTTCTCCTCTGCTCCAGGGGGGGCCCCCCCCATGCCTGAAGCTGTGAAAGGGGCCCCAAAATTGAAGGAAAGAAAATCTAGGAGAGTCCAGTACTGGCAGCCTACTTGGTGCAATTATTCTTCATGTTTTTGGAATATTTATCATTAGGGATTTCAGAGGTTTTTTTTTGCTGCCAATGTCCTTGTAAATGAACCTAACCCAGCTGAAATACTTACCTCCTAGAAGTCTGCCTGCCAGGTCCAGTGTACACTGGTCACCAACACCACTCTGAGACAAAAGCACATCATCCCCCAGTGCCGCTCCTCCATAGGACAGCACCAGATCGCAATCCACAAGGCCTTCAAGTTGAGCTACACGAGCCTGAAAATTACAGAAAGACATCATAGTTACTGCAACTGTTGGGCTCCACTCACACTTGTACAACTCCAAAGTTGCGCCAACTTTGGATGGGTGCAACTTGGATATGACTTTTTTTACTTGGGGGGGGGGGGGGGGGGAAATATTTGATATAATGCACATATAACAAGTCATTCAAGTACAATTGACAATAAAAAGAACCTTTACAAACGCTGGTCAGTGTAATGAAATATGCAAGTACGGAACAAGGTGTACAGTCACATGTATTCAGGTGCCTTGAGGCAGGAGGCCGCTTAATCCAACAAACACTCAAGGTGTGCCACAGGTATATAGGCATTCTTCACTGGGTATGGACCAATTACACACAGGTTTCCCCATCCTCCAACCATCTGTCCCAAATCTTGGAATATTTGTGTAGACCCTGTGTGTATAAATCAGTTTTATAGGGCAATGCATCATTAACTGTTTTTCCATAACTGTACTGTGGGGGGGGGGGGCACATTCTGCATCCATCTCTGAGCTATCACTTTACGGGCTAGGAAGAAGGTTTCCAAAAAATGAAGAATGTGTGATATTTGTCCACCGCCACATCTGGTAGTAGGCCCAGAATACATAACCTGGGGTCCAGTACCACCGGGGATCCCATGTTATCATGAAGGAAGCGAACAACCTGCATCCAATACGCCTGGACATATGGGCAGTTCCATATTAGATGGTAAAACAAGCCTGGGTCAGCTCTACATAAGAGACACGTTGGGTCTGGTGTGTGTTGGAATTTTGCCAATCTCATCTGTCAGGTAGGCTTTGTGTACAATATACAGTTGGTCAGTCTGACAACTTGGGAGACACCATCTTGGTTCCCTCTAGAATCTCATCCCAGTCTTGGATATGACTTTGACCAGTGATAATGACAACTGTTGCATTCTACAACATTCAGGTGTGACTTTCATGCAACTTGACGACCATAGACTTCAATGGAAAGGAAAAACGTACCGCTCAAAAGCTTGAGAATTCACCAAATAGCTGCTTCCGCCCGGTCACTCACACAGGTGCTGGCTCTGCACTGATGCATGGGAGAAAAAGAAACCCTGGACTGCCGCACTCTGTATAGACAGTTATTTATTCCAAAATTTCAGGTAAAAAATCCAAATTCAAAATAAATCCAAAACAAATGCAGATAGTGTGCATGCAGGGAAGGGTGGCTAACGCGTTTCACGTCACGAATTGACGCTTACTCATAGACTTCAATGTTATCCCTCAAAAGTTGCCTGAAAGTCAGGCCAAAGTAGTGCATTAACTACTTTGAAAGTTGCTGCAACTTTAAAATGGTACATACTGTATATGAATGGTTATCATTGGAAATGAAACATGGGAATCGACTCGTCAATGCGACTTTGGTGTCCAAAGTTGCATGAAAAGTCACACAAGTGTGAACGGAGCCATAATAAAAAGGCAAACTGAGTTTTATTAGAGATTAGACATTGTGAAATATTACTGTAGTGTTCTATTGCAGGATTCTCACAAAACCAACCTTGAGAACAAAAAGACCGTATAAAAAAAATAAAGCAAGCCGTCCAACCCAGAGAAAAGACGCTTTGGGTGACAGGCAAGCACTTATTTGGTTCACACATCTGGCTGCAGTTTGCAGTCTGGAGTGGGTTTGTTCACATACAAAGACTAAGGACATGGATTACTGGAACCTTGTCCTGTGGTCTGATGAGACCAAGATAAACTTATTTGGTTCAGATGGTGTCAAGCGTGTGTGGCGGCAACCAGGTGAGGAGTACAAAGACAAGTGTGTCTTGTCTACAGTCAAGCATGGTGGTGGGAGTGTCATGGTCTGGGGCTACATGAGTGCTGCCGGCAGTGGGGAGCTACAGATCATTGAGGGAACCATGAATGCCAACATGTACTGTGACATACTGAAGCAGAGCATGATCCCCTCCCTTCAGAGACTGGGCCGCAGGGCAGTATTCCAACATGATAACCCCAAAAACACCTCCAAGATGACCACTGCCTTGCTAAAGAAGCCGAGGGTAAAGGTGATGGACTGGCCAAGTATGTCTCCAGACCTAAACCCCATTGAGCATCTGTGGGACATCCTCAAACAGAAGGTGGAGGAGCGTAAGGGACAACTTCCTTCAGCTCCGTGATGTCATCATGGAGGAGGGGAAGAGGACTCCAGTGGCAACCTGTGAAGCTCTGGGGAACTTCATGCCCAAGAGGGTTAAGGCAGTGCTGAAAAATAATGGCGGCCACACAAAATAGTGACACTTTGGGCTCAAATTGGACCTTTTCACTTAGGGGTGTACTCACTTTTGTTGCCAGCGGTTTAGACATTAATGGCTGTGTGTTGTTATTTTGAGGGGACTGCAAATTTACACTGTTATACAAGCTGTACACTCACTACTTTACATTGTAGCAAAGTGTCACTTCTTCAGTGTTGTCACATGAAAAGATAGAATAAAATTCTTACAAAAATGTGAGGGGTGTACTCACTTTTGTGAGATACTGTATGTGAACCAGTGGTGGCTGTTTTTTGATCCCCCTATAGGAATCCATGCCTGGACGCATAGAAAGGGGGGCACCCCTAATAGAAATGCCGCCACTGGTGTGAACCAAGCCTTAGGGGCACTTTGTTATAAAATAGGGCAGCTGCAATACTTGGTTTCAATCCAGAGCTGTCTCCCGCAGTACTGCTTCTTATTTCCTGACAGATGCAGTTAGTCTTCAAGGTTGAATGACTCCCCCAGGTTGAATGACTCCCCAGCATCAGTCAACATTTAGAACAAGGAAAGCCTGTTTGTTGGTGCAGAGAGGCATCGTCCACCTCCTAAGCACTGCTCTGCATCATCCAGAACTGTCAATTGTCATTACAAGACCAAACAGAAAAGGGCCATGTCAAAACCATCAGCTTGATTACATCGGGGAAAAAAAAAAAACAAAAAAAAAAAAAAAACACACATACTGCTTGCCAAGGCCTCGTGGAGCCTAGAGAAAGGGGTAAAGAGCATTATTCTCAAAAGAAAATGGACCCGTTGTGTGTTTTCTGCTGTAAAATGAAGGTCCCTGAAAGGGTAAAACACATTTCTCATATTTTCAGTTGCATTACAATGCACATGTACACAAAATTGCAGCGTGAACAAGGCATAGTGAAAGCCATTGTTTCTCTGTGCCGATCTGATGCTGAAAAACGCAGGTCACTGCACATGGTGTGAATGGGCCCTTCCTGAGTCATTAACCCAGAGAAAGTATCCAGCTCTTCTGTTTGGGTGTCATTCAACCTAGAAGGCCGAGGACATCTTCTGGTCAGGGAGAGGTACTGCTGTAGATCACTTGACAGAAGTTTCTTTTCCCATATAGAACATTTTTTACAGAGATTGGGAAACTACAGTAGGAAAATGGATTTGATCCCCTGCCCACAAAAAAAAAGTCTATAATTTTTATCATAGGTGTATTTTAAATGATAGAGGCAGATTATACACCCCAACAATGGAGTTGCAGTTCAGTGAGTAAAAAAAAAAATATATAAAAAAAAAAATAAGTATTTGATCCCCAAGCAAAACACAACTTGGTACTTGGTGGAGAAACCCTTGTTGGCATACACAGAGGTCAGACATTTCCTGTAGTTGGTGATCAGGGTCGCACACATCTCAGGAGGGATTTTGGTCTGCTTTTCTTTACAGATCTTCTCTAAATCCTTAAAGGTTAATTAACTGTTGCTTGGCAATTTGGAGTTTCAGCTCCCTCCATGAACTTGCTATAGGATTAAGGTCTGGAGACGGACTATGCCACTCCATGACCTTAATGTGCTTCTTCTTGAGCCACTTGTTGCCTTGGCAGTAGGAGGTAGAAACATGGGGCTTTGGGGCTCTCTGCTAAAGGTACAGGCCGACTTTGCCACAGTGAGAGGCCAATAGACGGGGCCATGTATGGTAAAATCTTGGATAAGAACCTTCTTCCCTCAACCAGAACACTGAAGGTGGGTCATGGATGGGTCTTCCAGCATGACAATGACCCAAAAAAATACCGCCAAGGCAACCAAGGAGTGGTTTAAGAAGAAGCACATTAAGGTCGTGGAGTGGCCTAGTCAGTCTCCAGACCTTAATCCTATAAATAAAAATTATGGAGGGAGCTGAAACTTTGAGTAGCCAAGAAACCTTAAAGCAGAGCTCCGCCGGAAAAAAAAATATATTAAAAGCCAGCAGCTACAGGCTTTTAATATTTGGACACTTACCTGTCCTGGAGTCCAGCGACGTCCGACCGCTCGTCGCTCTGCTGCTCCCTCCGCCATCCTCTGAGGGAACCAGGAAGTGAAGCCCTGCGGCTTCATGCCCGGTTCCCTACGGCGCATGCGCGAGTTGCGCTGCGCCGTTCTGATTGGTGCTCCTGTGTTCTGGGAGCCGAGTGTCTCCCAGAACACCAAGGGAAGTCTGGGGGAAGTGACGCAACTCCCGCAGATTCCCGGAGAGAGGACTCCCGGATGTGGGTGAAAATACCGGTCTTAGACAGGTATCTTCACCCCCCTCCCCCCTGAAAGGTGTCAATTGTGACACCGGGGGGGGGGGGGGGGGGGGAGTGTTCCAAATAGCAAAAGTTGCTATTTAGGGTGGAGCTACACTTTAAAGATTTAGAGAAGATCTGTAAAGAAGAGTGAATCAAAATCTCTCCTGAGATGTGTGCAAACCTGATCAACTACAAGAAACGTCTGACCTCTGTGTATGCCAACAAGGGATTCTCCAGCAAGGACCAAGTTGTGTTTTGCTTGGGAATCAAATACTTATTTTTACTCCCTGAACTTCATCTCAATTTATAAAATTTCTATCATTGTTTTTGGTTGATATTCTGGTTCCATCATATAAAATATACCCATGGTAAAAATTATAGACCCTTCACTTCTTTGTAAGGGGGGGGGGGGCGCAAACTTACAAGGTGAACAGTTTTTCAGCCTTTTTTTTAGGGCTGAAAGTACACCCCTCGGCTTATACTCGAGTCAGTACCTGAAAATCTTATACCGCGGCCGGCGTCCATTATTTAAATATCGCGGCTTCCTCCTGGTCCCTTCTGTGATAGGCGTTTACAGCAAACACTGTTGAGTGTTCCGCCTATCACAGAGGTCCTCTCATTCTTAGACTGTTTCCCAGCAGGCACTGTGTTCAGTGTTCCGCCAATCTCGGACGTCTTTTCTTACTCGGACAAGAGAACGTCCATGATAGGCGGAACACTGAATACAGTGCCTGCTGGGAAACGGAGTCTAAGAATGAGAGGACCTCCGTGATAGGCGGAACACTCAGTGTTTGCTGTAAACGCCTATCACAGAAGCGACCAGGAGGAAGCCGTGATATTTAAATAATGGACGCCGGCCACAGTATAAGAAGATTTTCAGGTACACTGACTCAGGCACAGGGAGGCTGCAATGGACACTGAGGTTGGTCACAGTAAGGTTGGGCAATGGGCACATTTTCCCCCCCTAGGCTTATAGTTTATTGGGGTAATTATATATATATATATATATATATATATATATATATATATATAAAAAAATTAAGCTGGAGACGGGCTTGAAATACAAACGGATGCATACCTTAACATCAAGCACTGTGTCCTGGTCAGAGACATCCAAGGAGTGAAGCGACTGGCCACTGATAAATAGCTGCATGGCTGCTCTGAAGACAAAAGGAAATCTATTAGTATATGCATCAAAGTTCCTAGCTATAGTAATGAATCTTTAATCACAAAAAGGACACAAATTCACTAAAGGAACTCTGTATAGAGAGATATATGGAAGCTGCCATCCTCCTAAATAGGAAATGCTACATGCCTGGCTTCTAAAGTGACCCGACACAACATGCAGATTGAACTTTAGCCTTGAGTTTTCCAAACAAACGTGCATATGTAATTCAGGGAACCAGAAAGCCATTAGATCAGCCTGACAGCCAGGAAACTAGTATTTTCAGAAGAACAAAGTGCTGCAGGGGGTGGCAGACGCGGCGCAGAAGGCAGCCAGGAACGCACAAGGGATGATCTGCACAGAATAAAGCGCCCAATTACTTGGACGTTTTATTTTTTTCCAGTGACACCAATGGCGGACCTCGCCTGGCACTGTGAATGGGGACAGAATACTAAACATGAAGTTCCAATGGGACTACAAAAGTGGAAATCTGCTCCAGGATTCATCAGAGAAAAAAAACTTTATCATAAATATTAACCTGTAAGGACTGGAGAAGTGCTGAGGGATGAATAGGATGCCATAGAAGAGGGGAGCCCACTACCCCTCCCCCTCCCTATCACTGACTGTGTATTACACTGCACTCCTCCCAGACATGTCCCAACCTGTCCAATCACCCCCCCTCCCCCACTGCCAGAGATCTATACACCACAAACTACACCTCTCACCCTGCGGATCAGTAAGCAATACAGATATCATTATAATAATAATATATTAGCTATATTCTCCAGCACGCCCCATTACCTGTCTGTCTGCTCACCTGTTGCTCTCTCTTCCTCTTCTATAAACCACGCCTCTCCTGTTTACCATTTATAGGAAACCCCGCCCGCCTTTAATCATAAGAGACCCCGCCCCTCTTGCCCAGGATGTATAGGAGACCCCGCCTCTCATGTATAGGAAAACACGCCCCTCCTGTCCTTTATCGATAGAAGAACACGCCCCTCCTCTCCTTGATCTATCGGAGACCCCGCCCCTCATCTATAAGAGACCCCGCCCCTCCTGTCCTTTATCGATAGAAGAATACGCCCCTCCTGTCCTTGATCTATCGGAGGACCCGCCCCTCTCGTCCATCATCTATAGAAGACCCCGCCCTATCCTGTCTTACATTTATAGAGCACGCCCCTCATGTCTTTATCGCTAGAAGAACACGCCCCTTCCAGTACTTTATCAATTAGGAGAACACGCCCCTCCAGTCCCTGATCTATCGGAGGCCCCGCCCCTTATGTGCATCATCTATGGGAGGCCCCGCCCCATGTCAGGCCTAATGAGCGCCACACTTGTAATGACGGGCTGCCCCGGTGTGCTCCCTGCTCTCCGCCTTCTATGTACACATGAGTCTCGGGGGAGCCCGTCTATTCCACGTTCTTCCTCCCGAAGCCGCCCACTTTTATTATCCAGAGCGCTGTGAGTGAATAGTGAGCTCCCCGGGAACACACGGCCTCTATCAGGACGGATATGATTGGTTCTGGGACACTCGGCCGCCCCCATATATCGGATACAATACACACAGCCGCGGGTTCTATTCCCAGCACATGTCACATGTAGACTGTGGAGAGTTGGATTTGTCCTTTATCATGTAAATGTAAAGCAGGAATCCAGAGAGCGTCACCCTCTACTCCCATACGTATTATTTAATGTGTATCAGGTAGTACACATGCGCAGTGTCCACTCTTCTCTGGTGGAACGCACTCTTTCCTGCCCCGCCCACCCACATGACACCTACACGCATGCCTACTAATTTCTCTTCGTCGGAGGAACGCACTGTATTATTCTGCCCCGCCCACAAGACAGATATACGCATGCGCAGTGTCAGCTGTCCTTCGGTGGAACGCTCAGGAACATCCGGCCCCGCCCACCCGCATGACACGCATAGCCGGAAGCGGAAGCCAGCGCTGCTTGGTTAACACATGCGCAGTGAGGTGGAAAGCCTAATGCTGCGCAGAGACGGGCAAGTTTGAAAGGGATTTTGGGGGGAGAGGGCTGAGTACTGAGTGTTGGGGGTTGTCAGCTGTCAGTTCACACTGTTGGTTTGGGTGTCATCCAGTTGAGGTGAGTGTGAGGCACAGAGCCCACCTGGGGGTCCCCCTCTCAGGCATGTGTTAGACTGGTGGCCCCCCCCATGGCTGCCTATCACTGCTGTGTCCCTTTCTGTAACAGTGATGCCAGGTACAATGCAGACAAGAAGATCTCCTTCCATAGAATCCCAGCCCTCCATGTGGAGCCGCAGAGACACCGTGCCTGGCTGACCCGCATCCGCCGAGAGCCGGGGCCCAACTTCAAGGTAATCCCAATGTTCTCCCGGGGGAGGGGTATAGGTGGTCAGTGATGTCATCGTTCCATGTCACTAAAATGATGGGGGTGTAGAGGTGACCATACACGTATCAATATGATCATTGGATCGTTCCATGTCACTAAAATGATGGGGGGTGTAGAGGTGACCATACACGTATCAATGTGATCATTAGATCGTTCCATGTCACTAAAATGATGGGGGGTGTAGAGGTGACCATACACGTATCAATATGATCATTGGATCGTTCCATGTCACTAAAATGATGGGGGGTGTAGAGGTGACCATACACGTATCAATATGATCATTGGATCGTTCCATGTCACTAAAATGATGGGGGGTGTAGAGGTGACCATACACGTATCAATATGATCATTAGATCGTTCCATGTCACTAAAATGATGGGGGGTGTAGAGGTGACCATACACGTATCAATATGATCATTAGATCGTTCCATGTCACTAAAATGATGGGGGGTGTAGAGGTGACCATACACGTATCAATGTGATCATTAGATCGTTCCATGTCACTAAAATGATGGGGAGTGTAGAGGTGACCATACACGTATCAATGTGATCATTAGATCGTTCCATGTCACTAAAATGATGGGGGGTGTAGAGGTGACCATACACGTATTAATATGATCATTAGATCGTTCCATGTCACTAAAATGATGGGGGTGTAGAGGTGACCATACACGTATCAATATGATCATTAGATCGTTCCATGTCACTAAAATGATGGGGGGTGTAGAGGTGACCATACACGTATTAATATGATCATTAGATCGTTCCATGTCACTAAAATGATGGGGGTGTAGAGGTGACCATACACGTATCAATATGATCATTAGATCGTTCCATGTCACTAAAATGATGGGGGTGTAGAGGTGACCATACACGTATCAATATGATCATTAGATCGTTCCATGTCACTAAAATGATGGGGGGTGTAGAGGTGACCATACACGTATCAATGTGATCATTAGATCGTTCCATGTCACTAAAATGATGGGGGTGTAGAGGTGACCATACACGTATTAATATGATCATTAGATCGTTCCATGTGACTAAAATGATGGGGGTGTAGAGGTGACCATACACGTATTAATATGATCATTAGATCGTTCCATGTGACTAAAATGATGGGGGGTGTAGAGGTGACCATACACGTATCAATATGATCATTAGATCGTTCCATGTCACTAAAATGATGGGGGTGTAGAGGTGACCATACACGTATCAATGTGATCATTAGATCGTTCCATGTCACTAAAATGATGGGGGGTGTAGAGGTGACCATACACGTATCAATGTGATCATTTAGATCGTTCCATGTCACTAAAATGATGGGGGTGTAGAGGTGACCATACACGTATCAATGTGATCATTTAGATCGTTCCATGTCACTAAAATGATGGGGGGTGTAGAGGTGACCATACACGTATCAATGTGATCATTAGATCGTTCCATGTCACTAAAATGATGGGGGTGTAGAGGTGACCATACACGTATTAATATGATCATTAGATCGTTCCATGTGACTAAAATGATGGGGGTGTAGAGGTGACCATACACGTATTAATATGATCATTAGATCGTTCCATGTGACTAAAATGATGGGGGTGTAGAGGTGACCATACACGTATCAATGTGATCATTAGATCGTTCCATGTGACTAAAATGATGGGGGGTGTAGAGGTGACCATACACGTATCAATATGATCATTAGATCGTTCCATGTCACTAAAATGATGGGGGTGTAGAGGTGACCATACACGTATCAATGTGATCATTAGATCGTTCCATGTCACTAAAATGATGGGGGTGTAGAGGTGACCATACACGTATTAATATGATCATTAGATCGTTCCATGTGACTAAAATGATGGGGGTGTAGAGGTGACCATACACGTATTAATATGATCATTAGATCGTTCCATGTGACTAAAATGATGGGGGGTGTAGAGGTGACCATACACGTATCAATATGATCATTAGATCGTTCCATGTCACTAAAATGATGGGGGTGTAGAGGTGACCATACACGTATCAATGTGATCATTAGATCGTTCCATGTCACTAAAATGATGGGGGTGTAGAGGTGACCATACACGTATTAATATGATCATTAGATCGTTCCATGTGACTAAAATGATGGGGGTGTAGAGGTGACCATACACGTATTAATATGATCATTAGATCGTTCCATGTGACTAAAATGATGGGGGTGTAGAGGTGACCATACACGTATCAATGTGATCATTAGATCGTTCCATGTCACTAAAATGATGGGGGTGTAGAGGTGACCATACACGTATTAATATGATCATTAGATCGTTCCATGTGACTAAAATGATGGGGGGTGTAGAGGTGACCATACACGTATCAATATGATCATTAGATCGTTCCATGTCACTAAAATGATGGGGGTGTAGAGGTGACCATACACCTATCAATGTGATCATTAGATCGTTCCATGTCACTAAAATGATGGGGGGTGTAGAGGTGACCATACACGTATCAATGTGATCATTAGATCGTTCCATGTGACTGAAAGAACGGGAGGTGTAAAGGTACACGTTTCAATCAGTCATCAATTAAACATTCCATGTGATTAAAATGAGGGGTCTAAAGGGAGCAATACACATCAATATGGTTATTCAATCGATTGTTCTATTCATACCACTAATCATGGGAGAGGAACACGGCGGCAATACATCTTTCAATATGATCAGTTTAGTGGCTTGGAACAATCAACTGAATGATCAATTCAATAACAATAGTAAACCGCACACTCTTCATTCCATCAGTTTGGCGAGCACTCGTTTGATTTTGACACTGGCATGTCGATCAGCCATGGTGAAACTTTGTAGATCGCATCTGATCGATTGAACAATCAGAAAACTGATTGATATAGGGATCAGTTGAAAATTTTTAGGCTCTGTTCACATCTTGGCGTTCGGAATCGCCTTGATTCTGCCCGTGATTCGAAGTGGCGGCAAATCGCGGGACGCCTAGATTCAGAACGCTAAGATGTGAAGCGAGCCTTAGGGATCGTTCTCACCAGCGTGCACACAGGTTAGTGTCCAGCATGTTTCACTTTATTGAAATGTCGCAGGAATTAAATTTTCCTCACTGATCTGCCCCTGCGGGGAGGGGACATGCAGTAACATGAGGGGTGGTGCATTGGGGGAAATGTCTAGTTTTATGGAGCTCCGGAAAGATGGCTGTCACTATAGTTTCGGAGCTTCAACACTGGACCTTCTGATCTCACTTCATTCAGCTGCTGTACCCGCCCCTCTCCTCCTCCTGTCCACTCACAGAGCACTTTGTATTATGTGCATTAATTCACAAAATACAAAGGCCTCTGTGAATGGGAAGTAGAGGGGAGGGGTGGGCACAGCAGCTGTAAACACGCATATTCTCCGGGAACTACAAAAAAAAATCAGATGTATATGAGAGATAAGTTCAGGAGGTGGTATGGACCTCTTTGGACTTCACTCATAGTTTGCCTGCACACGTTACAAAGTAAGAGAATTCCTGGAGTTCAGCTTTAAAGTGAATCTACTGTGGCATCCGATATAGTTTTGGGTGTAAATAATGTATACACCACCCACCTAATATGTCGTAGGTCTCCTTTTTGCTGCTAAAACAGCCCTGAACCCATCCAGGCATGGACTCCTCTAGACCTCTGAAGGTACGCTGTGGTATCTGGCATCAGGCCATCAGTACCCAGATCCTTTTAAGTCCTGTAAGTTGCGAGGTGGTGCCTCCATGGATTGGACTTGTTTTTCCAGCTGATCCCACAGATGCTCAGCTGGATTGAGATCTAGAGAATCTGAAGGCCAAGTCAACACCTCAAACACATTGTTGTGTTCCTCAAACCAATCTTGAACCATTCTTGCAGTGTGGCAGGGTGCATTATCCTTCTGAAAGAGGCCACCGCCATCAGGGAATACTGTTTCCATGAAGGAGTGTACATGGTCACCAACAATGTTTAGGTAGATACGTGTCAAAGTAACATCCAAATGAATGTCAGGAGCCAAGGTTTCCCAGCAGAACATTGCCCAAAGCATCACACTGCCTCCACCTTCCTCCCATACTGCATTCTGGTGCCATCTCTTCCCCAGGTAAGTGACGTACACACCCGGCAATCAACATGATTCAAAAGAAAACGTGATTCTTAAGACCAGGCTACCTTCTTCCACTGCTCTGTGGTCCAGTTCTGATGCTTATGTGCCCATTGTAGGAGCTTCTGGCTGTGGACATCGGTCAGTATGGGCACCCTGACCAATCTGAGGCTACGCAGCCCCATACATAACAACCTGCAGTGACCATTTTTTCTGCTTTCAACACAAGTTCAGGGACAACATGTTCACATGCTGCCTAATATATCGCACCCACTTTCAGATGCCATTGTATTGAGATAATCAATGTTATTCAGTTAACCTGTCATTGGTCATAATGATATGGCTGATAGGTGTAAGTGTAGTACTGCCAGGTATTCCCTCCATCAGGAAGTAAAGTTCTCCCCCTGACAAAGGCTTCATCTGCTCCTCTTTTATAGAGGGGCATTGCCATCTACTTCCTGGACTAAGGTGCCGGCTCAGAGTTGTAAATCTGCTGATAGGAGAAGTGACCGACAAATTGTAAATCCTCTGAAAATGATATGTGAGTTCTGTAAAATATAGATCGATCGCACAGCAGATCTCTTACCGATTGGGCACATTTCAGGCATTCTAGTGCTACAAATGGCACCTGAAAAGCGCCTCTTATGCCCCCCCAGTGTGAAATCCTGAGTGATTACACACTGGGCCGCTGCGCTTGCAGGACAGGAAAAAAAGTCCTGCAAGCTTCGGCAGCACTGCAACACGGACGCTTTTAATCCTTTCCTTGGCCGCTAGTGGGGTTTAAAAGCGCGCCGCTATAACGGCGGTAAAGCGCCGCTAAAACTAGTGGCGCTTTACCCCCCAGTGTGAAAGTACCCTAATACTTACCTAAGCCCCCTCTAGTCAGCGATGTCCATGAGTGCCTCGACCTGTCTGGGACTCTCCTGATTTGCTGAGACGGCACCTGCCAATCAAACTCAGCTAGCCAATCAGGAGAGAGAGGGGGCGGGGCTGAACAGAAGCTCAGTGTCTGAATAGACACGGGGAGCCTCGGCTCAGGTGCCCCATAGCAAGCTACTTACTGAGGGGGCACTCGACGGGGGGGAGGGGCCAGGAGCAGCGAAGAGGGGGATCTGGACTGCCCTGTGCAAATCCACTGCACAGAGGAGGTAAGTATAACATGTTGGTTATTTTTATAGAAAAAAAAATTGGGACTTTACAATCACTTTGAAGGATTGGAGCCCAAAGTCGGCTTTTATTGTAAATAAACTCATTGAAAAATCTTTTTGAGACTTGTCAGCTATTTATTCACGCAGGCTCGTGAAGGTATTGAAAGGTCCACTCTCGCTTCATGAAAAATGAATACAGGTATCACAAGGCGTAGACTGTAATGCACATCTTTCCTCTTGTTTCAGATATCCAGTTGCACCCGGGTGTGTTCTAAACATTTTCTTCCCACTGACTTTGTGAAGACATTGACGGGTAAAAGGAATCTCAAGCCCTATAGCGTGCCGTGTATATTTCAGTGGACAACAAATGGGCAAACAGAGGAACAGATGTCTGTTTTAAAGAAGAACTCTGGGTAAACCGCCTTGAATTTACCAGCTTGATATATTTTTTTATTTTATTTATTTTAATTGCCAGGATTATAATGGTGTTGATGGGAATCAGGGAGGGTTGCAAGGGTTGTTATTTAACTTAAAGCAGAGTTTTCCTCAAAAATGGAACTTCCACTTTATGTGAAGGTGACCCCCCTGACATGCCACATTTGGCATGTCATTTTTTGGGGGGCGGATACCCTCTTTTTAGAGACACCCAGCTCCCACTTCCTCCCGGGGCTCTGTGTCGCTGGAAGGAAGTTCACCTCTCCCTCCCTGCAACCTTCTGGGACACATCACAGGTCCCAGAAGACTGCCCGGCCACTCGCAGTGCGGCTCAAGCATGGGCAGTGCGTGCCCGGCTGGGGGGGCTTTGTTCGCCCGCATCGCTGGACCGTGGGACAGGCGAGTGTCCGATTATTAAGTCCCCAGCTATACATTTTGTGGCTGCTGACTTTTTTAAATGGGTGGAACTCCGCTTTAAACATTTGACCTCCAGAAGGTTTTACCCCCTTCATGACCAGGGCATTTGTTGCTTTTCAGCACTTCGCTACTTTAACTAACACTTGCTCAGTCATGCAACACTGTACACAAACAAAATTTATATAATTTTTTTCACAAAAATAGTTTGGTTGTATTTGATCACCCCTGGGTTTATTTTTTGTTATATAAACAATTTTTTTATTTTTTTGGGGGGGGGGGGGGGGGAACGACAACAGTATTTCTGTTTATAAAACCTACAATAAAAAAATATTTAGTTTTCTTCATAAATTTAGGTGAAAATGTATTTTGCTACATGTCCTTGGTAAAAAAAAAATACAAATAAATGTATATTAATTGGTTTGTGCAGAAGTTTTATAACGTCTACAAACTATGGTGTATTTATGCTGCAGGCATCACTAAATGGCGGACTATGGTCCACACCCGGACTCAGTAACAGGTCCACACCTGATCACACTGCAACAGTGCCCCCTGGGTGTTGTGTAATGTGACATATACATACTGTGTTCATTTTTCTGCAACGGACTGAAGCTCATCTGAAGGCTCAGTGTAGAGTTTGTTAAATGTAATTTGATATTTCAATAAAATTTAATGAAAGGGGAAAAAAAGAACACCGTGGGACGCACTTAAATGCGCACCACTACACCAATTCCTGGACCTCACACTAACAGGTACCCACGCAATAGAACTCTGCATTTTACTATAAGGACCAGGATGCTGGCCCCAAACCCGGAAGAAAGCCAATCGCGTACATCAGGGGTCCTAAAACTTTTTAAACAGGGGGCCAGTTCATGGTCCCTCAGACTGTTGGGGGGGCCGGACTATAGTTTAAAAAAATATGAACAAATTTCCCTTGCACACATCTTATTTGTAGTGCAAAAAAACAGGAAAAAACTATGTAATATTTAAAATAAAAAACTATTTTAATCAACATAAACTTATTAGTATTTCACAGACTCCCCCCATCACAGATCCCCCCCCCCCCCAGCTAAAAGATCCCCCATAACAGACCCCCCCAACACAAACTCCTCTCCATCACAAAGCCCCCCCCCCCCATCACAGTCTTCCCCCAACCACAATAGCAATATGTGTATTCCAGAAAGTTTAACAATCAGCAGATAAAGATACTCCAAACATCTGGTGTTAGCGCTTCGATCATCCCGTCACCATGTTTGTTATGGTGTCAGGGTGATTGAAGCGCATTATTTCTATTATTACATTGTAATATAAAATTAAATAGTTCAACTCGCCATAATGCAGAATCAGTCGAAGCTCTGATGTCAATGTCCCCAGCGGAGTGCTTCCTTACATCTCAGGTGTCCCCAGCGGAGTGCTTCCTTACATCTCAGGTGTCACTGTCCCCAGCCAGCGGAGTGCTTCCTTACATCTCAGGTGTCCCCCCGTCCCCCTCATTGGAGCCCTTCTATATCCCAGCAGCGGTGTCTCCGCCGCCATTACTAAAGGCTGAGGGGGAACAAATTAGATGTGGCCATTTTCCAGAAGACCACAGACGAGTTATTAACAAGAAGGGAGCCTGCTGAGTGGCTACAATAGAAATGGAGCTGTGGCACTGCCCACCCGCCACCCCTTTCCACAGCTCCATTTTTATAGTAGCCACTCAGCAGACTCCCTTGTTTATAACTCGTCTGTGGTCTTCTGGAAAATGGCCACCGGCGGAGACATTACCTCCGCCTGCTGAACCTCTAGCGGCGGCGGGCGGCGAAAAAAAGGTATGGGGAGGGGGATTGCTGCAATGTTAAAGGGGCAGTCCGCGGGCCAGGTAAATCACATTGGCGGGCCGTAGTTTGAGAACCCCTGGCGTACATGTACATTATTGTGTCTGTAATTGCCGCCCGCTCGCAGAATATTTTACTGCAAGCGGTCAGCAGGTGGTTAATCCAAACTACAGCTTTATGTGAAATAAAAATAACCTTCAACACTAACTAACTTTTTTTCTTTTTTTTTTTTTTTCTTTCTTTCCCATGTCACTAGGTCTGCAAAAAACACCCTTCAACCTATTTTGCCTTTACAACCCGCAGTGCAGAATAGCAAGCCATCCCAGCCAGCGGATATAACCGTGTCCATTCTGGACCACTGTTATGACCTTCCCCCGATGACAGACACAGAAATGCTGCTCGCGGCTCGAGAAGAGATAGCAAGGTTGCAGCAACGCAATGCCGCTTTGGAGAAAAACAAGTTTTTCCTAGAGCGATTTTCCACAGACTCAAGCCTTATTAACTTTTACACCGGCTTCAAAGATTATTCCACCTTCAAAGTTGTGTTTTCAACATTGACTGAAACAGAAGGCAGCTCGGAGAAATGGAAGCAATGCCAACAGGAAGGAAATGCAGGTTTCAACAAGCATTCGGTAGCGGAATATGAGACCATGCCACAGATTGACCAGTTCTTCTTGTTTTTATGTAAAGTTCGGCAAGGATTCCATGATAAAGATTTAGCTGTTCGCTTTAACATATCACAAAACAGGGTTACTAGGATTGTCATCACATGGGCTCACTATTTATACCTTGTCCTTGGAGAGATACCACTTTGGCGTAGCCGTGAAACAGATTGCCAAGATGTGCCGGAGTGCTTCAAAGCTTCCTACCCTCGTGCCCGGGTGACCTTACATTGTGCTGAAATTAAAGTGCAGACAAGTAATACAGACAGCACAAGTTCTCAGATATGCTACAGTCATGCATCTTACAAGGGTTTGCTTGGCATAGCACCCCATGGAGCTGTGATATTTATAAGTCCCCTGTATTCTGGCTGTGCATCAACAAGGGACATCACAAAGTCGTCTGGGATCTTGGATTTGTTGGAACCTGGTGACAGGGTTATAACAGATAAAGATTTTGGTATACAGGACCTGGTGGAATCTGTTGGAGCATTTGCAGTCGTGCCCCCAATTATAACAGCTGCCCTGCCGCGTGAATGCCGTGAAGCTACAGTCATGTTAAGTCAACCTTCAGAAGATCAAAATACCATGTACATCTTGGCATCATCCAATGAGCAAGGTCAAGAAACCTTAGTAGTGACAACTTCCACAGGTGTAGAGGATGCAGTTGTGGAATTAGACCAGTCGGGGGGTGAGGAAGAAATGGTAGAGGTTATAACTGAAGAAAAAGTCGTAGAAGAAGTGGTGACAACGTCTGACCATGTAATTGTGATTGACGATGACCATGAGGATGCCAAAATGGAGACAAAAGAGGCCCCAAACACACCTAAAAATAATATAAAAGAAAAGCATGACATTCAAGAACAGGTGGTCACCTCTACTCCACATTCTGAAAAGCGCATAGAAGAACCCACAGGACGAAGCACTGATATAAATTCCCTCGCGCGTTTAAGAATTTGCATCAATCAAGATATTGACAGAGTTCGTCAGTATCATCTTTTTGATCACGTTTTGCCATTTGCCTTAGCAGGCATAACTAATCAGCTCTGGGCAGTGTGTGCTATGCTGACCAACATCAATGGCTCACTGAGCTAGAGTGGACTTCTCTGGGGGAAAAAAAGTCTTCTACTGGGCTTTGCTACAGTAATAAGCTTCTTTCTTGAAAATGTTTTTGTTTGCTTACGTTGCAGGCGCTACCATTGGAACAATCAGCCTACGTTAAGGGGAATAAATGCTTACAAGCCTTAGATAGACACTGCCATTCTCAGAATTCTAGCAGCCTACTGAGATCCTGCCAGTAAAAGTTGGGCTGCATTCGCACGGGCCATTTAGCCAAGGTGCAAATCCCAGCGGCACGAATAGCTGTGGCCATCGACAGCCTTTCATTGCTGTATGCATGTCGCTGTCTATCCCAGCAGCAGGAAGCATTGGCTTCCTGCTGCTGGGATTTGCACCGTGGCTACATGGCTATGCAAATGCAGCCTTAAGCACTCCTTTAGCACGACTGTGATTTGAACTGACCCCCCCCTGAGAATCTAAAGCCTTGTACTACACACGATCGGATTTTCTGACAACAAATGTGTGATGGAAGGGTTTTGTCGGAAAATCCGACCGTTTGTACGCTCCATCAGACAATTGTTGGATTTTCCGACAACAAATGTTTTATAGCATGCTTTAAAACTGTCCGACAACAAATGTGTGGTGTCGGATTATCCGATCGTGTGTACACACGTCCGTTGGGAAAAAAATCCAAAGTACAAACACGCGTGCTCCAAACCAATGCGAACGATAGCACAACATTGGCAGAAGTTGCCCAAAGGGTGGTGCTAAAGAGCTGAAAAAACTCATTTTTTACAGTTTTGTGTATGTTGGCTGAAAAAGTTCTGCAGTCTGTATGCAAAACAAGTTCACGGCCAATGCCCTTCGGACAAAATTCCACAAATTTTTCCGATGGAAATCCAATTGTGTGTACGAGGCTTAAGAATGGCAGCTGAAAGTAGTCTTGGGTAAAGTGTGTGTTTGTTTCGCTTGACAACAGGTTCTCTTTAAATGTCTAAGTTTTTATAATGAGTTGTGTAAAATAAGTGAGACATAACGAGCCTCATCAGGCTAAATTGTTTAACAAAGTTTTAATTTGTGTTACTTTTTTTTTATGTGTGCTTTGTTTTGTACTACGCAGCTAGTGCATGAAATACACACCTTTTTATGGCAAAGATAAGTGTACATAAATCAAGTGATGGGCTCTCTATGCAGAATATCCTTCACTAAATTTCTAGATGGTTTCCCCTTAAAATGAAGGCTCCATGTATTATACACATATGTAATTATAATGATTCTTATTAATAATGGTGCGGAAAGAGTATCTTAAAGGGGTTGTAAAGGTTTATTTTTTTTATTTTCTAAATAGGTTCTTTTAAGCTAGTGCATTGTTGGTTCACTTACCTTTTCCTTCGATTTCCCTTCTAAATGTTTTTTTTCTTTGTCTGAATTTCTTACTTCCTGTTTCTCCTCAGTAAGCTTGTCCCCATCATCCGAGCCGTTCTGGCTGGGGGTTAGTTAGCGTGCTCGCCCCCTCCCTTGGGACTACATCCCGGCGGGCAGACGCTGTGTTCACAGTCCCAAGGGAGGGGGTGAGCACGCTGACTAACCCCCAGCCAGAACGGCTCGGATGATGGGGGCAAGCTTACTGAAGAGGAACAGGAAGTGAGAAATTCAGCCAAAGGGAAAAAAAACATTTAGAAGGGAAATCGAAGGAAAAAGTAAGTGAACCAACAATGCACTAGCTTAAGACTCCATTCACACAGGGGCAACACCACTTCCAGCGGGACTTTGGGAGGCAACTTGGACACGACTTGAGTATGAATCACAGCGCGACATGAGGCAACTTCAAGTTGCCTCCAGGACGGGAGGCTTTCCAGTGGCCAATCAAACAAGAATCAGCTCTGTGGGAGGGAGGGGGGAGAGAGGGGTTTGCCTGAGAAATGTATGTTCTCTTCCTGGAAAGTTGCTTCTGTTAAGACAGGGGATCCAACTTCTGAG
Organism: Rana muscosa; assembly: GCA_029206835.1. NCBI lineage: Eukaryota > Metazoa > Chordata > Amphibia > Anura > Ranidae > Rana > Rana muscosa. Next base: position 211,824,695 of record CM055126.1, read on the forward strand.
GCGACTTCCATTGAAATGAATGGTTACAGGTCGCCTAGAAGTCGGATTGAAGTAGTACAGGAACCTTTTCTGAAGTCGGAGCGACTGCAGTAGTGTACATTAAGACGGCTCCCATTCACTTACATTGATTTTCTCATGCAGCGCGACTTGAAGTCGGATCCAAAGTTCTCTCCCTGTGTGAATGGGCTCTAAAGGAACCTATTTAGAAAATAAAAAACAAACCTTTACAAACCCTTTTAATGGCGCTCTAACCCTTCTCTCGACTAAGAGGCAGGATGACAACAGGAGTTGTAAGAATCGCCAACATCAACATTTATTTGCTGTAAAGTCAGTAGCTACCAGTTAAAGTGGTTGTAAACCCACTTTGTAAACAAACACCTACAGGTAAGCCTAGATTAAGGCTTACCTGTAGGTGCAGGAAATATCCGTGTAGGTTAAGGAGATATTTGCATTTAAACCCGGCGCTGCTGACGTCATGCGCATGGGGTTAATCCCATTCACAAATTCGGCTAGGTCGCAGCATTTGACGACGTAGCCGAATTCGACGGCTCCCGTGCGCATGCGCGGAGTCACGTGTTCGCCCCTCAGGCCAATCATAGCGCCGGAGCGGCGCTGTGATTGGCTGGTGCGGCGATACCCGGAAGTAACATTCCGGCTATCGCTGCAGCGATGGCTGCGTCTGGAGAGAGGGACGCGGACTACTTCGGGGGCTCCAATCTAAGGTAAGTGGTACATAATGAGCTAGTATGCTAGTCATACTAGCTCATTATGCCTTTCTCTTGCAGGTTGCCTAAAAAAAAAAAAAAAAAAACGAATAGTGGGTTTACAACCACTTTTTAATACAACATTTGATTGCTCCCAAATAAAAACTAGGAGATGTTGGACCTTATACACAATTTGTAGGTGCCTACTCGCAATGAAAGTATAATTCAGGCCTAAACCTATGTAGTCTTAAAAATGTCCCGCCCCCCTATTCCTCCTCCTAACGCCTCTGCTGGTTAACCTTTGTAAAAAAAAAAAAAAAAATACATATTTTCAGCCCTCTCCATGTGATTAACTGTGTCAGCCAGCGGCTGCTGCAGGATAGGGAAGAAAGCGCTCGACAATGGTAGGCTCTCCTGTCCCAGCCGCTGTGTGCTCTCTCCTCTCCCCTGCAGCTGCTGCTGGCTAACAGTGGGGAGCCTGATAGTGTGACAGGACCAGAGCAGGCTGAGAATAGGTAAGTACAGTGGAGAAAAATAATTATTTGATCCCCTGCAGATTTTGTAAGGTAGGCCACTTACAAAGAAATGAAGGGTCTATAATTTTTTATCATAGGTGTATTTTAAATGATAGAGACAGAATATCAACCAAAAATCCAGAAAAAAAAACACATGAGACAAAAGGTTATAAATTGAGTTGCAGTTCAGTGAGTAAAATAAGTATTTGATTCCCAAGCAAAACACGACTTAGTACTTGGTGGAGAATCCCTTGTTGGGAAGCACAGAGGTCAGACGTCTCTTGTAGTTGGTGATCAGGTTCGCACATCTCAGGAGGGATTTTGCTCCACTCTTCTTTACAGATCTTCTCTAAATCTCAAAGTTTCGGCTCCCTCCATAAGTTCTCTATGAGATTAAGGTCTGGGGACTGGCTAGGCCACTCCATGACCTTAATGTGCTTCTTCTTGAGCCACTCCTTTGTTGCCTTGGTGGTATGTTTTGGGTCATTGTCATGATGGAAGACCCATCTTCAGTGTTCTGGCTGAGGGAAGAAGGTTCTTGTACAAGATTTTACCATACTTGGCCCCTCAATGCGGCAAAGTCGGCCTGTACCTTTAGCAGAGAAACGGATCCAAAGCATGATGTTTCCAGCTCTGTGTATGACTGTAGGGATGGTGTTCTTATGGTCATAGTCAGCATTTTCCTTCCTCCAAACACAGAGAGTCAAGTTAATGCCAAAGAGCTAAATTTTGGTCTCATCTGAACACAGAACTTCCTCCCAGTCCTTCTCTGAATCATTTAGATGTTCATTGGCAAACTTCAGACAGACCTGTACATGTGCCTTCCTGAGGAGGGGGAGCATGCGAGTGCTGCAGGATTTCAATCCATGGCGGCGTATTGTGTTACCGATGGTTTGTTTGATGACTGTGGTCCCAACTGCCTTGAGATCCTTCACAAGCTCCTCCTGTGTAGTTCTCAGCTGATCCCTCACTTTTCTCATGATCATCCTCACCCCATGAGGCGAAATTGTGCATGGAGCTCCAGAATGAGGGCGATTTGATGGTTATTTTGTATTTCTTCCATTTGTGAATAATCGCTCCTACAGTTGTCTCATCACCAAGCTTCTTGGTGATGGTCTTGTAGCCCATTCCAGCCTCGTGCAGGTCTAATCTTCTCCCTGACGTCTTTGGACAGCTCTTTGGTGTTGCCCATGATGATGATGAGGTTCGAATGGAAGAAAGAGATTCTGTGGACAGATGTCTTTTATACACGTAACGAGTTGTTGTTGGGAGAACCTTCTTATATTGACAGGACTAATCTGTGTACCACATGAGCACCTACTGTAGCCAGACTGTGGGAGCCAGAATTATTGTTGGTTGGTTGGTAGGGGATCAAATACTTATTTTGCTCCATTTCTAACATTTTGTATTGTGTTTTTTTTTTTTTCTGGATTTTTAGTTGATATTCTGTCTCTATTATTTAAAATACACCTATGATAAAAATTATAGACCCTTCATGACTTTGTAAGTGGGCAAACTTGCACAATCAGCAGGGGATCAAATCATTATTTTCCCCACTGGATATGCATATTTTTGACACCGGTTAGACAGCATAGGTGTTAGGAGGGAGGGAATGTTTTTAAGACTAGGTAGGAATTATACTTTAATGTACTAGCCTAAAGCACTTCACCACACTGTCACAAATTCAACTTTTTGAAAAAAAAAAAATTAAATTGACTACATAGCAAAAGCATAAATCTCGGTACAAAAGGAAAGTCCAATGCGCAACATCCAAACCCTGGCTGTGGTGGCACATGGATTCCCTGATATCAAACATATTGGATAGGATATCATAACATGCGCAGTAGGGAGCTGCCGAACATCTGAATTTACGATCGGCTGTATACGGCGCCTGCGCACAATAGCAGACCATGTGCCACACGCTCCCGATACTCATGCAAGGGGCGGATTTCTTCACGATGGGTGCATGTGAGGGGCGGTAGCCTACAGAAGGGGGCGTATTTTGTAATGATGGGCTGTGCTGCTAACATGGGGGGCGGAACTTTTCACAAAACTCAAACACATCTCCTAAACAAATATATCTCTGCTATTCACCCCCCGCAAACACGTGTAGGAAGAATAGCAGAGATATAATTGTTTAGGAGATGTGTTTGAGTTTCTTGAAAAATTCCGCCCCTATCTTAGCAGCACTGCCCATCATTACAAAATACGCCCCTTTCTGTAGGCATCCGCCCCTCACACGCGCCCACCGTGAAGAAATCCGCCCCTTGCAGGCTTGCACAAGCATCGGGAGCGTGTGGCACAATGATGGCTATTGTGCACAGGCGCCGTATACAGCTAATCGTAAATTCTGAATTTCCGCGGCTCCGTACTGCGCATGTGCAGCTCCCGGCAGGCATTTCTCGACAGAACACCGGTCTCAATCTCCTGTCATGCCATGCAATTTGGATGTGGAGAAAGCTGCATCCACTACGCACTAGTGTGAACCCAGCCTAAAGTGGTAGTAAACGTGCATTAAAAAAAAAAAAAAATCTACCTGCAAGGTAATGTCATAATGTGCTAGTATGCATCGCATACTAGCACATTAGGAAAGACTTACCTTGAACTGAAGCCTTCCAACGGTACGGTGATACAATTTACCGTCATCTATAGCCAAGTACAAAACCAAGAGCCATACTGGGATTGTGAAAGTAGTAGAGAATTCACATGCAGTTCCAAGAATAGCGTTTACTATGTGTCCCCTTATCACTTCTACAGAGAGCACTCGCATATAAGACCTGGCCGAGGAGCTTCATAAAGAATATGGAAATTATCTACCTAAAGCGGTAGTAAACCGCTGCAAAAAATAAAAATAAAACTTTCCCCTGTAAGACAAATGCATAATGTGCTAGTATGCATTGCATTCTAGCACATTATGCAAGGCTTACTTTAAAACGAAGCCCTCCAGCTACCCGCTGTCGCCACTGACAGGGGCTTCCATCTTCACCCGGTCTTCCTCCTGGGTGTGTGGCCGGAGCCACAGTGACCTCAATCCCGCGCATGCGCCCCTGTTTATGGCACGGGCTCTAAAGGTCCTACACCGGAGCTTCAGATCGCGTTTCTCGGTGACGCCAATGGCTGCATGTAGTGTGAATATCTCCTGAACCAGGATCCTCAAACTATGACCCTCCAGCTGTTGAAGAACTACACATCTCATGCAGCATTGTAAAACTCTGACATTCACAGACATGACTAGGCGTGATGGGAATTGTAGTAACTGGGGGGCCATAGTTTGAAGACCCCTGTCCTAAACTGTGCAAGTTTAGGAGATCTTCACTGTACCTACAGGTAAGCCTTATAATAGTCTTTCCTGTAGGTACAAGCCAAAAAAGACTGTTTACTACCACTTAAAGACCTATTAATGCTAGACCTCTGTACCTGACCCCCACCCCATACATTCATTAGAGGCCGATGGTTTGCACCACCTCTACTTACAGCCTTCTGAATGGGGTTACCGTGAGACAGCTGGGATGTGAGGAACTGTTGCATCCAGTGGACTGGGAGTTAAATAGGCATACAACGTTATCATTTTATTCCAGGGCACTTGCCTGTCTAGGTGTGTTTTTGCACATATTTTTTTTTTTTTTTATTGGAACTTAGTATTCAGCTTTTGAAATGAGGTAAATTTTAAAGTGGAGCTAAAGTATAAAATAAAAAAAACTGTGAGCAGGTGAACTCTATATTGAATTAATGTCTCTTCTGCTATAAAATAAATCTACCTGCCAGCTCAGTCTTCTGTAGAATGTACTCTGAGCTGTGCATCCGCAGCTCAGTTTACATGCCGGTGACTTGTCCTTCTGGTTCCACGCTCAACTGCGCAGGCGCAGCCGAACAGCTGTTGAAGCTCGGAGATTTCCGTCGGCTTGCCTGGCGCCTGCGCAGTAGAGGGAACCAGAGCGATAGGAACCATAGGCTCGGCAACTGTGGACGTGCTCGCCCCCCCCCCCCCCCCCGCTTCATTACACACGCCGCCGATTTCCTCTTCATACAGCAAGATGTCATATTGTGCAATGCAATTTCTTTGTTTATACACGACACTCTATCCAGCCCCTTGCTGGATAGAGCGTCGTGTATAAACAAAGAAATCGCACTGCTCATTATCACATCTCAGCCGCCCCTTGCTGTATGAAGAGGAAAGCGGCGTGTGTGTAATGAAGCAGCGGGGGCGAGCGCATCCTATCGATATGCTTCCCCCCTTGACTGCGCAGGCGCTGCCTAACAGCTGTTTAAGCTCGGCGATTTCCGTCGCCTCGGCTTGCGCCTGCGCAGTCAAGCTTGGAACCATACAGATAGGCGGAACTAGCTTGGCAGATCACCGGCACAGTGCCTGTGTGCTGGGGTGACTTCAAATCTTCTGCATGTGTGGGAGTGGCATAATCCCACGCCAGCCAATCAAGTTGGCCAAAGTCTGGTGCCAGGCAGAATCCCCATGACTAAACTCTGGGGGGTGGAGTGAAACGTGTTGTGGGCGTGGCCTGGTCAGAGTCCAGGCTGAGGTTGCCACTCCATTCATCGCAGTAAGAGACGCATAGATGTGCGACCTCCAGGGGTCACCCTTCTTCCCTGGAAGAAGGCAGGCAGAAGATGCCAGCTAGGGATCCAAAAGCACAGGATTGTTGAAGCGGAGGTAGGTATTGTGTACTTTAGTTCCACTTTCAGTAAGCACTTTTTTAATTTATTTACTTTATGTACTTGACTGCTTAGCTTTCTGTCTATTACAGCATCAACAGATTTCTGTGCTCACCCCTTCCAGTATATGCGATGGTTGTGCTGAAATATACATTTCTGTAAACCTTTAACATGAGCCACAGCAAGCATACAGAAATCGTGTCGTTACCAACCTAATTACTGAGACCTTTACCTGAAAATCTATTTTCAATGTGATCTTCATGAATTATCAGCTTTTTTTTCTCCATATTTGTATGATAAAGTTTTATATTCAAACATGCAGCTTCTCCCATTACTAGCTTTGTGTAGAATCGGCATGCTTGCTGAACTGCCAGGGTGTTTTTTTTTTTTTTTTTTTTTTACACAGTTCTGTAACCCATATACTTAACGGCATTAAAGTGCAGTGATTGTATTCCAATAGTAAGCAGAAAGTACTAAATTCATATGCAAAGACCCAATACAGATAACCCTTTCAAGAGATCAATAAAAACGTTGCACTTGGCTTTTGGTTTTTAACATACGATAATTGGTGATTAACACTGATGATCGATGTACACTATATTACCAAAAGTATTGGGACACCTGCCTTTACATGCCCATGAACTTTAATGGCATCCCAGTCTTAGTCCGTAGGTTTCAATATTGAGGTGCCCACCCTTTGCAGCTATAACAGCTTCAACTCTTCTGGAAGGCTGTCCACAAACATTCCCATAGACACACCCCTAAACCTTGTGGACAGCCTTCCCAGAAGAGTTGAAGCTGTTATAGCTGCAAAGGGTGGGCCAACTCATTACTGAATCCTACAGACTAAAGCCCCGTACACACGGTCGGACTTTTGGCCAACAAAATTATTTTGAGCAAGTTGGACCAACAATCCGACCGTGTGTACACTTCATCGGACAAATTTTTTTTTGCTTTTTTCTTGTTTTCATCGGACAAAAGTTGGGTCTGCAAACGGACAAACTTTTGCCCAACAAAAGTCCGATGGAGCAAAGTCCGACCGTGTGTACAGAAAACCATCGGACTTTTGTCCGATGGACAAAACAAATAACGTTAAAATCAACCAACAATAACAGAAGTTGACCAAAGGGTGGCGGTAAAGAGCAGAAAAACCACGTGATGTTGCAAAAAGTTTTGGGAAAGTTTGCAGAAAAGTCTGAGCGTGTGTAGGCTATGGTTGTTCCCGACCAACTCCGTTCAGACAAAAAACCACGGAAAAGTCAGACCGTGTGTACGAGGCTTAAAGGGGTTGTAAAGGTTAGTTTTTTATTTTCTAAATAGGTTCCTTTAAGCTAGTGCATTGTTGGTTCACTTACCTTTTCCTTTGATTTACCTTCTAAATGTTTTTTTTCTTTGTCTGAATTTCTCACTTCCTGTTTCTCCTCAGTAAACTTCACACCATCATCTGAGTGGTGTGGAGTCAGCCAGAACAGCTTACTGAGGAGGAACAGGAAGTGAGAAATTCAGACAAAGAAAACAAATATTTAGAAGGTAAATCTAAGGAAAAGGTAAGTGAACCAACAATGCACGAGCTTAAAGGAACCTATTTAGAAAATAAAAAACAAACCTTTACAACCCCTTTAAGACTGGGATCCAATTAAAATTCATGTGTGTGTGTGTAAAGGCAGGCATCCCAATACTTGTGACAATATAGTGTATATACTAGAGTATGAGCCGATCCGAGTATAAGCCGAGGCACCTAATTTTTACCTAATTTTACCACAAAAAAATGGGAAAACTTATTGACTCGAGTATAAGCCTAGGGTAAGACTGCAGCAGCTACTGTAAGCGGAAAAGAGGGTCAACAATGTCCATTTGCAGCTTCACTGTGCCCATTACCTAAAAAAACAAAAAGGGCTGGAAAAACTCAGCTTATACTCGAGTATAAACTACTAGTTTCCCATTGATAAGACTTGTCTTGTCCTAATTAATTTGATAAATGTCAACGTACTGACATTTTTATCTTCTAATACAAACTGTGCTTTAAATAATACCTTCCAGATAAGGCATATGATTGCTACTCTGAGCTCCAGGGCTGTCCTTATTTGTGGAATGTTGCTTAGTGAACCTAACTAGTCCCTATAGAATTTGTTATCCATACCTGCCATGCTTTAAGATTTTTTTTATTTTTCTGGGTTCATGCAAGCATAGTATTTATATCCCTAATTCAAATCTTCTCTACTATGACAAAGCATAGGAGGAAGATTGGTCCAAGACAGGCCCTATTACAAAAAAAAAATCTCTTTAAATTAGTCTTAGAAAAATGAAATCAAGTTACTCTCACACAACAAATGTTAAAGAATTTATAGAGAATTTGCCTTGGTTTTAGTATGGATGTAAATTGTTTGCGAATACACAGAAATCTTTGAAGTTAGAGTGCCTTTGAATAGGTATTCCTTTCCAGAGGGTGTTGCCTACTAGATGTAAAAATATATACTTCTATGTTGATGTCCTTTTATTCTTGCAGAAAATCTTTTATTGTTATATTGTATCAATATGAAATAAAAGACCTTTTTTTTTTAAAAGCTGGAATTGCTTTTGGTTTCTGGAATAATTCTTTGTATCAAATTCTTGTCAAAGTTGTGCAACATCCAGTTTTCATGTAAAAAAAAAAAAAGATCTTTTGAAGTATAGGGAGACAGAAGCCTTTAAGCTGCTGTTCTCCCTCCCTCCCCACATGCTTTGTAAGCCAGTGCAGGTTAAAATTAGATACCTGGAAGGACAGATTGCATTGGCAAAATGCAGAATTGGCGGTTCTTTCAGTGAAACTAGTGATAAGCATTAGGAACTGAGAATAACCAAAATGGCAAACTGTTAATTATAAATCTGATACCAGAATTTAGGCACCTAGAAGAATCCAGAAATCCAGGCATATTTTAGTAATAGTCACTAATGTGATGGACAACCTCTCCGGCAATCTGAAACTTAATGGAGTTCCATGAGTGACTAAGGCCTTGCCTTTATCCCGATCTTTAAATTGCATTACCCCTAGGAGGTGGCAACGTGTCTTTTTCTGGATACAATATCATAAGTAGACCCTTCTAGCAATTGTATACCTGCAAAAAAAACAAAGACCTGTAAGGCAAAAGCATAATGAGCTAGTATGCTCATTATACCGCATACTAGCTCATTATGAAATACTTACCCTTGGAACAAAGGGCCACCATCACCTCCTGGTCACCGCTGAAGGAGCTGACATGTTCCCTTGGCGTTTCTTCTGAGTTTGCGGCTTCGGCGCTGAGTGGTCAAAATCGCGATGACATCACTCCCGCACGCATGATTTTCCGGCTTTCAGAGCGCATGCGCCGCTGACGTCAGCGGCTGCATGCGGGGTGAATTATGGTTTAGGAGATAATAGGATTTTTTACTTACCGTAAAATCTGTTTCTCGGAGTTCATTGACAGACACAGCCTTCTTATTCAGAACCATAGAGTTATATTGCCTCTATTAGGAGTAGGACTAGGCAGAACAAAAAACAAATGAACCCCTGGAAAACTCCATAGAGGGGTGGGTGGTGTGTCTGTCAATGAACTCAGAGAAACTGATTTTACGGTAAGTAAAAAAAAATCCTATTTTCTCATTCGTTCATTGACAGACACAACCTTCTTATTCAGAACCATAGAGAACGTCCCAAAGCAGTGCCAAACATGAGGGGTGGGACAACAAAAATTCCCAAGGCTAACACAAGAGCCATCCAGGTAACAAGAGCTTCACACAGGACCAGCTGGAACCCATCCTGAATGTTACCCCTTCAAGAGGGAATAGACACTCTGGCCGCAAGTTTTTGCAGGCTGCTGTTTAAACGAGGCATCCGCAGATGCAAACTCATCCATGTGAAAATGTACACCGACGACCAGTGGTCGCCTTGCACAACGGACGCATGATGACAGAAGGCCCAAGAAGCACTAAGCGCCCGAGAAGAATGCACCGTAACAGGGAAGGAGGCACCCGATCCCTGACAGAATAGCCCTCCAACCAGAGAAGGGTCGCAGTAAAAAAAAACAAAAAGCCCCTTTCTTGGCCCGTCCGCAAAAAAAACATTCAGGGCAGCTAAGGCAAATTCCTTGGAAAGTGCTGACCAGGAACACAAGAAAGGCAACACAATGTCCTTCATCAAATGGAAATCCAAGGACGGAACTCTGTAAAAAGAGGCAAAACACCACCTTAACCTGGGTAAGGTGAACGACAAGATAACGCCACCCTTTTTGACACCCTGTGAGCGGAGGTAATAGCCACCAAGAAGCCACCTTCCAAGACAGTAAGTAGTGGAATCTCCTGAATATTTTGAGAGAGAGAGAGAGGCTTCTGGAGAACCGAAATCACCAAGTTCAGATCCCACGGCGGTAGAAGAAACCGCACTGGTGGAAACAGACGTCTATCCCCTGGAATAAAAGGTACGCACCAGGAAGTGCGAGATCAGGAAACTCTGAAGAAGACCACCCAGGCTGACACCCGGGCCTCGATGGTACTCGAGGCCCCTTTCCTTCTCATCCCCCCATCAGCAGTGTTGGAAACTGCAGCACCTGGCCCATCACAGCCAGGCCGTTACTAACCAGGAAAATAAATAAATGCAGCGCCGTAGACAAAAATTGATGTGTAAACCAATACACAATAGGTGTACCTAGCGTGTGCTATGTGGGTAATTAACAACTGATGACAATAACACTCATGTGTGGCCTGTAGGCCGTGACTACCATAAATCAACCTGACATACACAAACGACCTAAATGTGCATACATTGGTCAGTGCGCATGTAGTCAATAATGGAGATAAAGTGAAACAAAAAATAAATTAAAACATGTGGATGGGTGTATAAAGTCCATCTAGGAGGAACACAGGGGATATGCTGGAGTCAATGTGACTCTAAATCAAAAGACAATGTCCACAGTAGCCCATATAGTAAGGTGACCAGATTTTTAAAATTAAATCCGGGGACATATTTTTTTTTTTACTAGTAATAGCATCAATCAGCGACACTCTGCCTGTCGCTGCCGCCAGCCTCACAGCCTGTCAAGTCTTACTCTCCGGGCCCCGGCTACTACTGGGTGGGGAGAGGAGGAAGATCACTCCACCAGGGAAGTCAAGGAGATAAGCAGGCAGGCGAGGCGGCTGGCTAGGACTTGAGCCAAGGCAGAACAACATGCGAGCGGAGCTGAATGGGCATGCGCCCGAAACGTAAGAAATATTCCCTCCGCACATGATCATCAGAAAGGGGCACAGATAATGGAAAAAAAATACACCCCCCTAAGCTAGTAGGAGCGGCAGACCGGGGGTGTGTAATTCAGATTATTTATTTATTTAATTCTGCACTGTCTTTGAAATTGCCCCAGTCCCTGTTCAAATCCAATCCGGAGACCATATAGAACGACTGTGCTGGTGATGGATATGTCAAGATGCGCATCACCCATGAATGTGGCTTCCAACACCGGGCGGGGGGGGGGAGAAATAAATACTCTTACCCCTACGTGTGGACTCACACGCCAGCAGTGGTGGGTCAATAAGGCATACAGATGATCCACTCAGATGCACGTGTGGACTGGAACTTCCTGTAGGGAATGGTGTCCCAGACCAATGATCGACAAGGTATCCACGTAAAGTTGGAAATCTCCTATCTCAGTGTCCTCGAGATCCAGACAACCAGAGAGTGATATCCACCATGGAAGGGAACAAAAAAAAGCCTCCTCATAGTAAAGATCAGTCAGATGGTGTATAGTAAAAAAAAAAAGGCTAGTTTATTCCAAAAATGAACACATCAAACAAAAAGACAAAGCAATAAAAAAGTATACAGGCATCCTGAAGCTGCTAGTAAAAGTAGTGATCACAAAAAATTTTCATGTATGGCGTAGTAAAAACTTAAAGCAGGTTCATGTACCCGACATGTTTTGCAGCAGTGTGCTTCAACTGGGGCATCACAACCTCTAAGCAGGATGGAAGAACTGTCGTTGGGACAGTAGGTCCTTCCTGAGAGGCAATCGCCAAGGAACGTTGACAACCGGGCATACCCAGACCACGGGACCCATCCGGAGCCAATAGAATGACCAGAATCCCCGCAGCTGTGATTCTGCCAAAAAGCCACAGCAGAGGCTGGAGAGGAGGAAAGAGAGCAAACGTGGGTCACTAGAGCCGTCAGAAACCTTGGTACCGTCCGGTTGAGCCAGGATGCAAAAAAGATCTGTAATTGGTGAATTACAGCGCTCGTCCTTAAATTCAAAAATTAATATATATATTGCTGCAACTTAACATGTGAGACACACACTAAATAATACGATTCAAATGAAATAAGCTGCGCTAATAAACTATTGGTACTAAATTAATTCTGTAATAAGTGCTTAACAAGTAAATTTACACCCTCTCACAGGTGTAGTGATACGTGAAAAAGAAGACAAAAACAAATTGAAAAAAATTGCCATCCCAATAAAAATAAAAAATGACAAAATCTGATGCTTATATTTCAAAGTCTCTATCAGATACAGAATAAGATTATTGTGTATAAGACACTATTGCAGTTGTTCGCCCATCTAATGTTGTCACCATATGATTGATGGAAAAAACACAAATAAATAATAAAGAGTCCTCTCCACCCGGATGTCAAATGTGATGGTTAACAAACACCCAAGAAAAAGTGAATGATAGAAGAATCCTTCACCAATAGTCTGCTGCCGCTTACCAGAAGCTGAGATCTCTTTTTGGGTACACGCTTTGGGCTATTTCCCCTGCCCCGGGTCTCTGTACCCTGAAGTTTTGAAATGCCGTCACTCGTTCTCAATCTAGAGCTCCGCAGTAGCATTCATATTCCATGTGAACAAAAGAAGGGGATGCCACCATAGCGTAATTCCGTAATAAAACATTTATTGTAAAAAAGAATCACACTTACAATTAAGCTGATATATAAACAAAATTTTCGAGCCGGCCGACTCTCGATCACAGCCCGTGACTTCCGGGACTGGCAGTACGCGGTGACGTCAGCACGCCGCTTTGTCAAAATTGACGTCTTCCAGGGGCACGGGCGGCGTGCTGACACACCGCCTTAAATACATATCACAGAAAGCGACGCCCCATTCTGATCTCCTGGCGCTCACTCTCTAGGATCGCCATTTTAAAACCTGGCAATTGCCATCAATGCCCGAAACATTAGCTGTGCTGACAGCTAAAATCTCCCATTTGGTATGGCTATGAGAATTATGAAAGGAGGAAACATATTTAAATGCAAATAATATTATATTGGTAAAACTGACATCTAAAAAGATATGTATAAAGAGTGATATAAAATAACACCTCTATTGCATAAATCAGTAGCAATCATTATAGAGCCTCTATAATATATTATTCTCTATTTAGATGATTTGGGCTACATATATAAAAAAATATATAAACTATAAATCCATTTCACAGAGAAAAGGGATAGGAAAAAATTATTTTCCTCTCTTCTTACATGTTGATATTAATGTTAGTATTGACACTACATATGTGTATATATCAAAATCAATAGTACATGTAGTTAATCATCTTCACTTGTTCCAGATGATTATCTATTTGAAGAGATTCTTTAAAAATTCAATCTAAGTTAAAAATTGATCTACTTGCATTTTTAATTATAAAATATAAGGCAAAAATATATAGGAAAAAGAGAAAAAACTAAAACAAATTAAAAAAAGGACAAAAGGATTTTGGTTAATATTTAACTAAAAAACAATAATGAAACAGTCTCCTTAGCTAAGAGTCCATTCTGCTTATCAACCATCCCATGGTGTAATCGAACACATTGGATGTTCAGAAATAGAACACCCTATGTGATTCGTCTTCTCATAAACCCATATGAACAACCTACATGATGTTTAAACCTTACGGGCATTATGGGCATACAATATATGTTCAATTTAAGAACCAGAAAAGATTATAGGAACCACATAAATGGAAAGAAAGGAAAAAGAAAAGAAAGAAAATACTCAATCAACAGCACCCACTGATGGTTCTATATTCCAATTGGAGTGTTTTCCTTAACAGTTGGGGGATTAGATTTGTCCATGAATCTAGTCTGGATAAAATCAGCTTTTTAGACTTGGTGATATCAAAAATGGATAGTAAGTTTTCAACTACCTCTTTCTTTAAAAAAACAGATCGCAACTCCTTTATACCAATGGGGAGTTGCCAGCATGACCCTTGGCTTCGATCTGTACCAAGGAGTCAGTTCATCAGAACGAGACGCAACTGCACAACCCTAGGTGACTATAGGGATCAAGCAGGGGTCCTACGAGGGAGACTGGAAGAAAAGGGCTATGACTCTAGTGTGTTGGGAAAAACATTGGAAGAGGTAGCTGCAAAAGATAGATCAATACTATTAAAGGATGGCCCTAAGAAACAAAAGGGAGAGACCTATTGTCCCATTTATCACTACTTTTTTCTACCCAACACTACCAAATCAAAAAACTTCTCCGGAAACACTGGCATCTTTTGGGGAATGACAGGATTATTAAAACCTTTCTTCCTGCCAAACCACAGATCATTTTCAGAGGGGTCCCTTCCCTAAGGGATAGGGTTGCCCCGAATGTTGTAGATCCCCCCGGTACGAAAGTGTCATTTTTCCAGAATATTACTGGTTACCATCATTGTCGGAGATGTCAGGTCTGTAAATTAAATAAAATCAGAAACAGAAAAACAGAATCTTTCGCGTCAACCAGCACATCCAATGTACATCAAATTGAGCCCTTCATTACCTGTAGCTCTACGGGCATTGTATATCTTTTACAATGTCCATGCGGGCTCCAATACATTGGAAGGACCAAGCGTTCCATGCAGGCTCGCTTGGGAGAACACATTACTGTGACAGATCTAGCCGGGACAGAGGCTTTTGGAGAGGACTGAATGCTAGCCTCCTGCCTTCCGATTATGGGCCAGGGCCTCAAGACAGGAATGCGGATGGGTTATCCCGGCAGACAGACCTGAAACCTTAAAGACTACTTTTCCAACATCCTTGAGTTGACCCGTTTGGGGTCCCACTGTGGCTGTTGGACTATTTCTCAGGAGGGAGTATTGTCATGAACCTTTGAATCTATTACACAGTGGGGGGGGGGGGGTCTTCTGCCCTGTCTTAAGGCTAACCCCCCCCCTCCAGACGGCTCCATGGTCTGGAAGAAAAGCATTGTTCTGTGTTAGACTGTTTGTTTATGTACTTTAATTACCCCCTGGGGCTTTTGTGTCAATACACATCTCAGTTCTCCTATTCAAGCTATCGGACCAATTCCTGCTGACCCTGTTTCAAGTCCTCATTTGCATGGCCAAGAGAACCTAATTGAGAAATACAATGGACTTTACAATTGACCAATAGGAAAGTGGTTGTTGGGGGCAGGGTGTTCAAACTGGTGTGTGTGTGTGTGTGTGTGTGTCCAATAAAAGGAGATTCCTGTTTGACCTTCCATACAGCCTGCCTGGTGTTTGTTCTGAACTATCACAAATGGATTAGAATGTCACATAGCTGTAGTTTGAATTCTGGAGCATCGGATGACCAAACCATCAGACGTTGCGATCTGCAATATGATCCAATAGTAGCAGAGGAGTGTCGGGAGAGTGGAACCGAGCGAGCAAGGGGCTCGTTACAATTCCAAACATCAAGTGGTTTTCGTTTTCATTCCGTCTCTAAACATTATGCAACCCACCATAATCGTCATCCAGCCAATACACTTTTTCTAGGAATAGATAAATTTAGTGCACACTGGAGAGGCAGCTCTCTGGTAAGAGAGATTTCAAGGCTAGAAATGGCGTGGATACATAGGGTTCGGTGCTATACCCCGTATGGCCTGAACATAGACACGGATGTCAATGCATTCATTGATAATAGTTGATACTGTTTAAATGTGAACCACTTCTAATTTCCTGGTTGTTCAAATAAGGAAAACACTCCAATTGGAATATAGAACCATCAGTGGATGCTGTTGGAGTATTTTCTTTTTCTCTTTCCTTTCTTTCCATTAATTTGGTTCCTATAATCTTTTCTGGTTCTTAAATTGAACATATATTGTATGCCCATAAGGTTTAAACGCAAAAAAGATCTACCTCTGGCGAGCTCCCAGCAGAGCCAAATACGATGAAACACGGCCCAGTGAAGGGTCCAACCCTAACCAACTGAAATATCCATTTTACAGTATTCTATTCCTGGAAAGCTTATGCCAGAAAGGGCCGGAAACGAGAGACACTGCCCACCGGAAGATAATGGCAACAGCCTATTTTGGCCCGCCCTGACGAAGGACATAAGTCACCGCCGTTGCCTTGTCTGACTGGATCCGTACTGGGAGCCCCCGAAGTCGATCCGTCCATGATCCAGAACTAGCCTGTTCACAAGAAGTTCCAGGATCTTGCTCGGTAGTCCGGATTCCACTAACGTCCAACGACCCTGAGCAGAGCTCAGTCCGAGAACCTCTCCCCACCCGGACAGACTGGCATTGGTGGTCACAATACTTGTTAATACAAGGGGAGAAAGGATTTACCCCACTGAAGCCATCAGACTAGGGAAACTCTGGTTTCCGGACTCAGCCGAATCAGATTGTCCAGAGACCTTGGGTATTTGTCCCATTATGCCAGGATCTCCCCGAAGGGAGCTTGTATGGAACTGCGCAGATGGAAACGCCTCAAAAAAATACATACCATCCGACCCAACACCCGCACAGGAGCCCACCTGCCAGACAGTAAATGAAAAAACGCAGTCTGCAACTTCCAGAGTATTGTCTGGGAGAAGAAACACGCTGGCCAGAGCTGAAGCCTGGGTCAAGCTAAGATAATCCAACGATTAGGCAGGGCCAAACAGACTTCCAAAAGTATAGACTCCAACTGAAATCAGTCAAGGTTTGCATAAGAACTACATTGCTCCTCGGAGTAGTTGATGAGTCGGAGAAGATTGTCCAGGCAGCCCAGGATCTCAAACCCCCACTGACGTAACCACGCCAGATCCGGGGCCAACACCTCGTGAACGCTCGAGGAGCAGTGGCCAGACCCAAAGGGGCAACACCACACGCTCATAACGCTCCACACCCACAGCAAAAATGGAAGACTGGAGTCGGGCACATAATAGAATGTGTAAGTAGCATTCGTGAAATGACGATAGAAGTCATAAAGTCCCCATGATGAAAGAGTGCCACCACTGTGCGGACAGATTCCATCCTGAACTACTGTACCCCCACACGGCAGACAAGGGCCTTGAGGTACAGAATTAGATATACCATGCCCTCCATCCTGTAGACTGAACAGGTTTGAATAAAACCCCTGAAACCATTCTCAGCACGGGAACTGGGACCATCACACTCCACAGCAACACGGCTTGCACAGCCCCCTGCAGAGAACAGCCAGCAGTCTGGCGCCAAACACCCTTGGAAGCAAAAAAAAAAAGTTTGGAGGAACACAGCCGGTTAACTATCTTGTAACCGGACAAGATCAAGACCCGACATGATGCTATGCAGGGTTGCCCCCCAAAATACATGCCTCAGTACCACTGAGGAAACAGCGAGCTCATCAACCAGGGTAACTGTGGCCAAGCGACATAGCAGACAACTGCAGCACCTGGACCAACAGGTCCACCAATGCAGCAGACAGGGGGATTCTGTTCCCCTCCAGGTATGTCAGCTGGAACTTTAGAAGCCAGAAATTCCTCTATTGGAACCATGGTTGCCTTGAGCAGCCTAGAGACAGGGGGATCCACTATTGGTGGAACAATCCACTACTGAAAGAGGGACTCCCCAAAAGGGGTACCTTACAGCAAGTGGTCTTGGAAACACAAAAGACACTCCCAGTCCTCATGGACAATTTTGTCAGAATAAGAGGGAGAAGGGAATGCCTTTGCCACGCAAAACCGCTTATCCAAAGGGATACCGGCCCGCTACCGCTGCATCCCCAACTTGGAAAAAGGTTCCTGCACAGATGCAATATTTGCAAAAACCAGCGCCCGGCCAGGGAGCACAGACCGAAGCCCCTCCACAGACCAGGGCCCTGACAGGGGGCACAGACCCAGGGTCTCACAGGGCCCACCGACCAAGGCCCTTCACAGTAGGCAGCCACCAGGCCACAGAAGCCATGGCCCAGCAGGCCGCAAGAGCCGCGGCCTAAATTTTCGGCCGTGTCGCAATCAGGGGGACCGGACCGATCCGTCTGTAGGCCACAAGCGGCGGCCTAAATTATGGGGCCCCCCACGCGGTACCCAGCCAGTAGGCCGCATAGCCGTGGCCTAAATTTTCGTCCGTCTGCCGCGAGCAGGGGGGACCGGATCAATCAATCTGTAGACCGCAAAGACGCGGCCTAAATTATGGAAGCACCGGCCTCCGCAGCCTCTCACCAAGTACCTGACCAGTAGGCCATGGCTTAAATTTTTAGCTGCACGCCGCAAGTGCACGGCCCCCAGACCCCAAACAGACAATGGCGGCCTCCGCCACCCACTCTTAGGCCAGCGCCCAGGCACCCGAAAACGGATGTCCGGACACTCACCTCCTGGGCCCCAAAATGCAGCAGGTGGGCCCATGGGATAACCCCCAGTAGCAAACCCAATGGTGGAAGGGGGGACAGCGTGTTTACAAAGCCCCTAGGACAGCAACCTGGGCCTCACCCAGGAAGGAAAGGAGGGGGGAGGTGGGATGGAGGAGAACCCCGGAGGGACCGACCACCCCAGGGAGTACCCGCCCCCCCCCACCCCTCCAGGGAAGGAGAGGCGGGGGGCCCCCCCTACTTGCCACTCCAGCAAAGTGCGCAGGTAACGCTCCCAGACAGATCCTCCTTGCCACCGAAGTGGGGGGGCTGTCAGCCATGAGGACCGCTGCAACACAGGCCGAGACCCGGTTGTATGCGACCTCGCAAGACGTTTAACTCGCAGGGCCAGCCCATCCAGTGGGGCTATGTCACGGCCAACCTGTCGCATAGCTGAGGTCTGCGCACGCTCGCTGGCCAGCCTGGGGTGACCCTCTGGATCTAAGTATCCAGTCCATCGCCCAGCCTGGTAGTTGATTGTAGATCGCACCGAAAAACATTTTTTATTTTGATCGGTACTCCCCTCTCCGCCGGCTTCCGGGTCTTCGGAGAGTTCTGTCGGAGATCCAGTGACATCACGGACACCAGCGGGGCTTGCCGTGTCCATTTGAAGGGCTCCTTTGTTGTGCCTTCATATCTGCATGCCGGCGGGACCTTACTATCTGCCACACGCAAGGGCTATTACACTTCCCTCTATCAACCTGGGATTCTACAGCCATCCACTGGGAGTTGTGATAGTTCCCTTCACGGGACATCTACATGCCGACAGACTGATGTTAACCCCTCCTCATCTGGATTCAGCAGTGGTATCGTACACATTTTTATACCAGTATCATACTTAACTACATGTTTTTATGACTGCTTTTGCTACCGTTTGGTATTACTCGCACCATTTTTACAGTTTATGTGGCTACATCGATTTTATCTCCAGTGCAATATTTATTTTGTTACCTACTTGAAGACTATAAAAGTTTTAATGCTATTCCCATTGAGCGCTGCCTTCGTGTATTTTTTGTATCCTGCTATCCATTTTTACAGTGGTTGGTAGCTGCACTGGGAATCGGCCTGCAAGGAGATCAGCTAAAAGTAGTTGGATCTGTATGTGCATTATAATTAATCGAAATTAGTTGATTAATCGATTAAAAAAAAAAAAAAAAACTATTAATCGAACACGAAAATTTTAAATCAGCAACAGCATATATACATACATATACACACACATATATATATATATATATATATATATATATATATATATATACACACACACACACACACACACACACATATATATATATATATACACACACACACATACACAGTGCCTTGAAAAAGTATTCATACCTCTTGCGCCTTTCCACATTTTGTCAGGTTACAACCAGAAACAAATGTATTTTATGTGATCGACCAACACAAAGTGGCTCATAATTGTAAAGTGGAAGGAAAAAAGATTAAGGATTTTCAAATTTTTTACAAACATGTGAAAATTGTGGTGCGCATTTGTATTCAGCACCCTAACTCTAATACCCCAAACTAAAATCTAGTAGAACAAATTGCCTTCAGAAGTCACCTAATTAGTAAATAAAGTTTGTTCTGTGAAGCCCTCAGAGGTTTGCTAGAGAACCTTAGTGAACAAACAGCATCCAAGGAACACACCAGACAGGTCAGGGATAAAGTTGCAGATAAGTTTAAAGCTTTATTAGGTAAAAAAACAAAAAACATCCCAAGCTTTGAACATCTCACAGAGCACTGTTCACTCCCTCATCTGAAAATGGAAAGAGTATGGCACAACTGCAAACCTACCAAGACATGGCCATCGTCCACCTAAACCGGCAGGCCGGGCAAGGAGAGCATTCATCAGAGAAGCAGCCAAGAGGCCCATGGTAACTCTGGAGGAGCTGCAGAGATCCGCAGCTCAGGTGGGAGAATCTGTCCACGGGACAACAGAGGCCGGGTTCACACTATTGCAAATTGGATGCGGGAACAGCGCAAGGGAGAATACCCTCAGCAATATCCAACGCAGGAGTCAGCCAACTCTCCCTTTCACAGAGGGGACACCCACTCCTTCCCAAAGGCAGGGGTGCTGCAAAACCTAAATTGTGTCCAGCAAGCTCCAATGTAGGCATTTTAATAAAGACAAGGTCCCTCTATAAATTTGAATATCTCCTAAACCTGTACGGTGTAGGACAGTGATGGCGAACCTTGGCCCCCCTAGATGTTTTGAAACTACATTTACCATGATGCTCCACTACACTGAAGAGTGCATGAGCATCATGGGAAATGTAGTTCTAAAACATGTGGGGTGCCATGGTTCGCCATCACTGGTGTAGGAGATATTCCCCCCTTGCAATGAGCTGCTGACTTCAGCGGTGCATGCGCTCGAGTTTCTCGGCTGAAAGTCCGGCAGACGCCGGACCTTGCCGGAAAGAAGTCTCCCGCGCGCATGCCACTCACAGCGCCGGAGCCTGTAATACCCAGAAGATACGTCGAGGGAAAATGCGATCGGATACTGCTGCCGACCAAAAAAGGGTCCTGTGCGAGATTAATAGGAATGCGATGCAAATTCGGCCATACATCTGGCTGAAATCGTATAACAGATCGCGTGTGATTTGTTCTGCGGTGCGAATCACATCCAATATCGGACATCGCTACATTGTGAACGAGCACTCAAATGGTAATTTTTAATAACCTTCAAATACAATATGATTCGTCACAAATGAATTTGCATCGCATTCCTATCAAACTCGCACAGGACCCCTTTTCGGTCCGCAGCAGTATCAGATCGCATAGGTGCTCACACCCATGCGATCAGATTACTGTCTGAATATGCGGTTAGCACTGCAATATGCAATTTGATTTGGGGGTGTCAACTTTTGACACTTCCAGCAGTTCGCATAGGGCAGTGTGAACTGCTGCTGGGAGACAAGCAATGCGGGAACCCGCAGTTGATTCACAGGGTTCTCACATCGCTGCAGCGTGAACCACTCAATCTGCAGCTCTGTAATTTTCTAAAAATGCAATATGGCTACCTGGATGTGTTCTGTACACAGACTCCCCCTCAAACATAAATTCCTGCTTGTACGATTGGCTCACTGATTTTCCCAGAAGTCTGCACCAAGATACAAGTTAGATTTCAGGTATCCCCTGCAACAAAATTTTTTTTGGGCGAGATAATCCCAATTAGAAAATGTCTAAAGGGATACAGGGCCAGCAGCTTCCCACATTAGTGCTCTGCAGGTGCAGCAGCTAATTGATAATTATAAAACCACTCCCATTAGACCCACTTTCCCACATGGACACAGAGGAACACTCAGGGATTTCTTCAAAACAGAAAAGGTAGAACTCTGCAATAACGTTTGTTACAATCAATTGCAATGTACATTGATCACCCAGAGGGAGAATGTTTTTTCTCGACAAAAGTGAAGCTTTAAGGTGAATATTGCAGTAAAGGATGGTTTTGTTACTTTGGATTTTAATAGTCTATTCATTTTCATTGTTGTCAGCTTGCGATAACTTAAAGGAGTTGTAAACCCTCCTGTTTTTTCATATTAATGCATCCTTTGCATCAAGGTGAAAAAACATCTGACTGACTGACTATTACCGCCCGCACCCCCCCCCCCCCGTTTTATTTACCTGAGCCCTGGTAAGTCCTGCGTCGAGAACATGCTGGATCTCTTCATTGGATAGATTAATAGCAGTGCAGCCATTGGCTCCCGCTGCTGTCAATCAAATCCAATGACGCAGGCGCCAGGGCCGAGTCCTGCATTCGGCAGCTATGGACGCCGAATGCAGGACTCGGAAGTACCCACAAGGTAACCCCCTTGGGAGAGCGCTTCCCAAAGGGGGTTATCTGATGGAGAGGAGCCGCTAGGTGACCCCAGAAAACGGCGTCCAGGGCCACACTGTGCAAAACAAGCTGCACAGTGGAGGCAAGTATGACATGTTTATTATTAAAAAAAAAAAAAAATGGACCTATAGTGTCACTTTAAAATAGCTTACAGAAGAAAATGTTGATGTATTATCCAACTGTTTATTGGCAACAAAACATGACCAACTGTGGTAAAAAGAAGATACATACAGATGAATAGCAATACAGAAAAGCTTCTAAAAATCCAGACGCTTCTAAAAAAGAAAAAACAAAATCTGCATATATAACATTTAACTGGAAAATTTCCCCAGACAATGTTAGCCGAACATTTGAATTGTGCCGGGATGTCCCTTCAACACTTTTGTAGAAAGGCTTCTAACAGAAATAGACACTTTTTCCAGAACAAAGTAGTTTATGTCCAATTTACACAAAATATAAAGACGGAGAAAAAAAATAAAATCATATTATATGTACTGAATATTTTCCAGCAAGTGGAAAATGAACAGAGAAGGTTATTAAAGGGAGACATTTATTTTTTTCTGTAAATTTCAGAAACAGATTACGAACAGTGCTCAGAACCTGGATACTCTCAGGTACCATAAACCTTCCCCCAAAGTGAAAGACAAAATTAGCACACTTTATAACTTAGATCAACTTCTGTTGTGAAAGGGATTCATAGATGAAATGGTAGGGCATCAGGTGGAAGGAGGATGGTAATACTGTCCATAGTTCCAGGCTCCAGCGTTCTGGTAGTTGTACTGCAGAAGAAGAAAATACAAAATCATCATCAATGTGAAGGATTCACAAGTAGCTACTACTACCATCACTAATCCTCATGTGTCCACACCCCCAACCTCTCCTGAATGAGCCCTACCTATAACAATACCCCGCAACATCTTTTCAGCAGAATTCCTTGTAAATAATGTCTCCAAGACCTCAGGGCTTCTAGGGGCTGTCACATGACGAATGACCATCATTATGGAAGCTGCCTGTTAAACTTTTAACCACTTACGTCCCACCGCAGGAATACGTTGCTACTTTGAAAAGGAATATCGTTATGGTAGCAGCTAGCTACCATAACCCCGGTACCCTATTCAAGAGCGGGCGGACCTCTTTCAAATAAAAAGTGGTCTCTGCGGAGGATTCCCTGCGAGATCACTTTTAATCGGCGGCCGGAGACGGCCCCTCCATCCCGCCTCTTACCGGAGCCGTCAGCAACGGCGATCGGATCTGTTCCCTGCCTGTGTATGGAGACAAGTGAGGGGAAGATGGCCCCCACCCGTCTCCATATCATTGCAGAGTGGAAGCGACGTCAAAACGTCAGTTCCGCTCAATGCTCTTAAAAAAGAGGACAACTTTTTATATATTTTTTTATTGCATTTTAGTCTAAATATTTTTTTTAAAAGTGTCAAAATAAAAAAAGTAAGTAAAATAAATAGGAAATAAAAAAAATTCCCAGGACAAGTTGAGCTTTCATTCGGAAGTAAATAGTTATGGATAACGCATACATTTTTTTATTAAAAAAAGGAAAACTAACCCAAAATAGTTTAAAAAGTGAAAAATGTTAACATTTTGCTGTACAGGCAGTCCCCGGGTTACAAACAAGATGGGTTCTGGAGGTTTGTTCTTAAGTTGAATTTGTATGCATGTTGAATTTTTGGATGGCATAGGGAAGGGGTTAACGCCCCTGCAACATTTAATTTCACCTCGCCGCCCCTGTCCCAAGATTTCACCTCGCCGCCCCTGTCCCTGTGACAATTGGATTTTGAAAATTTTGGGTTGTGGAAACCCAAAAGGAAAAAGCTTCAGTGGGGACACCTTTCCCCCCCCGATAACTTACAGGAGTGAATTTCCCTTTCTAGGAGTAGATTTCCTCTTACTGCCTGTTGTCTCCCTCTGTAAGTACGAGTAGTTTTTAAGTCAGGTGTTTAACTCGGGGACCACCTGTATTCTTGTTACTACCATAACCTACCAAAAATAAAATTCTACTCCTGATGATCGCTGTGATACCACATATGTGTATGTTGTTAGTAGTGTGTTTGTACCCGTAGTAAAGCCCAGAAGCAATTGTCCTAAATACACCGACACTGATGCCAATTAAAAACATGGGAAAAACAAAAACCTGTCCAATATATACTGAACCTGACCTTTGACCCTTACTTGACCCAAACTCTAACACTGACCTAGATCAAACCTATGTTCCATAATTTATTTTTTACACTTTTTCTGCAAGGAACGAGAAAGATGCATTGTATGGTTCTGCTCCATTCACAGAAAGTAAAAACACAGTGGCAGGCTTCAGTGACTGATCACTGTGGTAGCCAATCAGAGGATACCACAAACGATCAGGGGACCCGGAACTGGGAGAGCTGGGTCCCAATCGTTAGTACGAGGCCCTCAGTGAGACCTCAGTCTGTGCTGGGCGCACACCGTACGGCAAAGGCTCCCAGCACAAAGTGTAAAAAAAAGCCCAGTGCAGTGAGGCCGCATCTATGCATAACATCGGCGTGAAGGATAATATAAGTTCGTTTTGAAACTCAAGACCGCAACTCAAGTGGCAACAAAGCCACGTTTAGCAGTGTAACATCGCCTCCCATGCTCTGCAAATGTTTGGGAACTGAGACCAGTTGCTGGAGTTTTGGGAGAGGAATGTTAACCCATTCTTTCATGATATTCGATTCCAACTGCTCAACAGTAGGTCTTCTTGGTTTTATTTTTTGTTTTGCAAAGTGGCAAATATTTTAAGTTGGTGAAAGGTCTGGCTTCAGGCAGGCCAGTTAAGCATCCGGACTCATCCTCTATGAGAAGAAGGAGAAAAACTGCGCTAAATAAATAAATTAAGAAAAAAAGAAAGAAAAAAACTCCAGACGTTTAACTGGTAGCTTTGTAGCTATGGAGAGCTGCGATTAGAGATGTAAACTACCATACATGGTAATGATTAAGGAAAAAAAGGTTGGTGGAAATCGCGCTACCCCCGTGACCAATCACTGTGACAGTGAACAAGTGGATTAAAAATCAACAGTTAACCCATACATCACAAATCAGAAATGAACGGATAAGTGAAAAAAGGTTATGTATATAAAACGAACTATAAATCTATGAACATTAGATATAAATAAAAAATGGTCCATCAAAAAAGTTTGTTTAAATAAAGTCCAAAGTATTAACACCAGTGCTTTATGTAAAAATCATAAACAAATTGTGCTGTGTCCACATTCATCTGTGACATTCCACCACCAAAACTCAGGATTTCTCCTTACCAGCTGTACATGACCCCCTATTACAGAGGGTCAGTGTATGCATTCAGTAGTTTCTCCCACAGGTCACCGCAGCACACAACACAAGAGATTCCTAAGATACCGACCTCCGGTTCTCATCAATGGGCTCATATGTATAAAAAGAATGGAACACACTCCACATAGTGCATTATATCTTTTTTTAAAATTTATTCCATAAAAAGCAAGTATTGCACTTACATGTATGCAGTTAAAAAATCGCCTGATTACGTCTGGTGTGCCGGCCGTAGCACATTCAACAGACACCCGTCCTTGTTGGAAATATCAGAGGTGACGACAGCGCTCCGCTCCGCCCTACGTCCGTTTCGTAACAGTTTACTTCTTCCTGGGGCACGGGGCGGCACACTGCGTCACCTCTATTTATACTCTGAAACAACCAAGCCTCATTCTGGATCCGAACCATCCACCGGACATGCGCAGCCACTCAGGTCACACTGATATGGGTGCTGGCCGCATACACTGCCTTGATTCGCTGGATTGTTTGAAGGACACATGGCTGAGCCAATGGGCTCAACCTTAGCCTTCAAAGCATCCCCAGCGTCCCTCTAGCACGGATCCCATAGTATGCTGTATGGGCATCCCCAGCGTCCCTCTAGCACGGATCCCATAGTCTGCTGTGTGGGCTAACCAAAGCACACACAAACTAATGAAGAAGCCTGGCTTAAGTATATCTTTTGACCCACTTCGTCCTGCCCAAAAAACAGTGTGGACTGGACTAGAGACTGGTCAATAGAAATAAAGTTATAATTTTATAAAGTTATAACTTTATTTCTATTGACCAGTCTCTAGTCCAGTCCACACTGTTTTTTGGGCAGGACGAAGTGGGTCAAAAGATATACTTAAGCCAGGCTTCTTCATTAGTTTGTGTGTGCTTTGGTTAGCCCACACAGCAGACTATGGGATCCGTGCTAGAGGGACGCTGGGGATGCCCATACAGCATACTATGGGATCCGTGCTAGAGGGACGCTGGGGATGCTTTGAAGGCTAAGGTTGAGCCCATTGGCTCAGCCATGTGTCCTTCAAACAATCCAGCGAATCAAGGCAGTGTATGCGGCCAGCACCCATATCAGTGTGACCTGAGTGGCTGCGCATGTCCGGTGGATGGTTCGGATCCAGAATGAGGCTTGGTTGTTTCAGAGTATAAATAGAGGTGACGCAGTGTGCCGCCCCGTGCCCCAGGAAGAAGTAAACTGTTACGAAACGGACGTAGGGCGGAGCGGAGCGCTGTCGTCACCTCTGATATTTCCAACAAGGACGGGTGTCTGTTGAATGTGCTACGGCCGGCACACCAGACGTAATCAGGCGATTTTTTAACTGCATACATGTAAGTGCAATACTTGCTTTTTATGGAATAAATTTTAAAAAAAGATATAATGCACTATGTGGAGTGTGTTCCATTCTTTTTATACATATGAGCCCATTGATGAGAACCGGAGGTCGGTATCTTAGGAATCTCTTGTGTTGTGTGCTGCGGTGACCTGTGGGAGAAACTACTGAATGCATACACTGACCCTCTGTAATAGGGGGTCATGTACAGCTGGTAAGGAGAAATCCTGAGTTTTGGTGGTGGAATGTCACAGATGAATGTGGACACAGCACAATTTGTTTATGATTTTTACATAAAGCACTGGTGTTAATACTTTGGACTTTATTTAAACAAACTTTTTTGATGGACCATTTTTTATTTATATCTAATGTTCATAGATTTATAGTTCGTTTTATATACATAACCTTTTTTCACTTATCCGTTCATTTCTGATTTGTGATGTATGGGTTAACTGTTGATTTTTAATCCACTTGTTCACTGTCACAGTGATTGGTCACGGGGTAGCGCGATTTCCACCAACCTTTTTTTTTTTTTCCTTCATCCTCTATGAGGCCATGCAATTTATTGTCCTGCTGAAACATACAAGGCCTTCCCTGAAAAAGACATCCTGTGGTTGGGAGCATATGCTGCTCTAAAACCTGGCTATACCTTTCAGCATTGATGGTGCTTTTCCAGATGTGCAAGCTGCCCATTTACACACACTAATGCAACCCCATAAAATCAGAGATGCCGGCTTCTGAACTGAGTGCTAAACACAAGCTGGAAGGTCCCTTCCCTCTTTAGTTGGGAGAATGCAGCTTTTTGTTGCCCTGTCCCAAGTTGCTGCCAATTCCAAAATTAAAAAAAAATCTTTTCCCCTTAAAATTGTAAATGTTCTTAGTTTAAACATTTCATACTGTCCTGGTGCAAAATGATCTAGATACTCTCCAAAGCTCATACCTGGTACCAATTGTTATAGTTGTATGCCGACGGCACAGTTTCTGTTGCTGCAGCGGCCACTGGAGCAGCAGACACCACTGTGGTATCCTCAGTATGCAACCTCTTAGTATCTGGCTGTTCCAACCTACAAATAAAAAAAAGGATTTAAAGTCAGTTTTCTTTTTTATGAAACACAAATGGTCAATCGGGCAACGCAATCATAATAAGCAGTCATCGGAACGGATACACTGTGGATAAATAAAAATGTTAATATTGACAGAGCACCAAGCTTTACAGGCAACTTTTTTCTTCGAAATTAATAAACAAAAACTTGCAGTCACTAGAAAACATTACTGGGCAGATCGCAAATGTAATAAGAAAAAGATTACAAAGAACAAGTTTGACAAGATTAAAAAATATTAGACAGCCAAGCAGCTATGCATCATAAATTCAAGAGGTGCTTATAAACTACAATAGGGAAACAGCAGCATTAAGTTACATGTTGATCACGTCAAACTTTTCCATTCCCTTCTGCTCAGAAATTAGCTGTATTGAGTACTTTCTTTAAAAGTAAATGTAAATCAATATGGAAATTCTAATTATTACTGGACACCGCAGAACCTTTTGTTAGCTTCTTTCAGAACAGCAGTAGTGAGGATCCCACACAAAGTATCCTTTTAGGTAGAGTCTAGATCCATCCTGTATAAATTCTGTAATAACAGGCGCACACACACAGTAAATAAACAAGCCCCCACAATGTCAGAGATAGGTGGGAGATGTTAGATATTTAAAATACTTAAAGCGCAAAGATTTCAGTATTGATGTCACAGAGATGAGATCGATAATTTAACAAAGCATCCTGAAAAACTCAGGTACTAATGTATGTAAAAATTAAGCAGCCGACAAAAGCAACCCTTCGCCATGCTTTATAACATTTTTACTGACCACAATATGTCATATCAGCGGCGGTGGTGGGACGATGACGACAGTGTACAGTGGTTGTAAATAAACAATCCAACGTCTGTACAACCACCAGATTGCTGCTATAGAGCCTCATATTTGTGATGTGCCCCGTTGGCTTTAGTGGCGTGCAATGGAGTCCTCAGGTGTCAAAATCGATCCCTGTCAAAATAAATACACTGCCACATAAGGGGCTATTGGTCCCCTATGTGACAGCAGTCAAGTTTAAAAAGTAAACAAGAATTGACAGTTAACTTTCCAGTGGACCAGTTATCCCCTACAAATATTTCTCTATATGATGGCTGTAGCTCCACCGCCTTTTGCAGCCCAATTTATGGGTGTTCCTATGGGGGTAGGTACAGTCAAGCCCACTCTCCTTTAGAGTGTTCTGTTGCCAATATGAATGATTAATGCTACATATTCATAATAGCAAAAGATCATTCAGGGCTTTGGCTCTGTGTAAGGTGTCTGCCGCCGTGTGTGTACAGATACATTACAGGGCTACAGCTCCAAATCATCTTATTCATCAACAAGCAGCTCTTGTGGTACATTCATAACCGTGACAGACGAGCTCTGGCTTTCTGTGCATCTTTCAGGACTGCATTTACACGTAAACAACCCGGCCAATGAATGATACGGAGCTGAATGAGCAGTCAGCAATGTTTGGTTGGTGTATAACAGTAAAACATCACTAATCACTTATTGATAAAACTAACAGCTCACTAAGCGAGGAACTGGCTGTTCGATCCGTTTTTGTGAATGGCAGCACTGGTCTTTGGAGCAGCACTTGCTGCTGGAGCCCACAGCGGTCACAAATCTGCCTCCTTCCTAGCAGTGTTGTCAGAAGGGGGAGAGCTGTGCAACCACACTTAAGAAATGAAGGGATGGATTTGAACCAGACCAACAGACGTATAATGAAGTGGGGGGAAAAAAAAAAAAAAGTGGTCAAGTTACTTACCGGTAACTTGTTTGCCATGAGTCTTTCAGGCCAGCACCTTGAGAGCGTGGCTCCACCCACTTGACAGGGGAAACACCTCCAAACTTCTTAAAATGGAGGCTCCTTCCACTTCTCACCAGTAGTTGAGAAACCTCCGGCCCAAGCTGGAACACATAATCAGAGTATGGCAAGTCACAGCATAATAGTAAAGCCAATAAGGGCGGGTTGCTGCTGTCCTGAAAGACTCATGGAAAACAAGTTACCGGTAAGTCTAACTTGACTTTTCACTTATCGTCTTTCAGGACAGCACCTTGAGAGGATATAAAAAGAGACTTACCAACTTAGGGAGGGACCACAGCCTGCAAGACCTTTCTGCCAAAAGCCTGATCGCTTGCTGACAGAAGATCCAGTCTGTATTGACGGACAAACGTTAGGCAACTTGACCACGTAGCCGCCTTACAAATTTGATCTGGGGTGGCACCAGCTACAGTATTTTTGCCTATGTAGTGGCCTGAGCCCTGGTAGAATGTGCTTTAATTCCCAGTGGGGGAGATAGCCCCGCTTGGGCATAGGCTGCCAGAATAGCAGTTTTAAGCCATCTAGCTATTAACCCCTTTGATGCTTGGTGGCCCTTTTATTGGATCTAGCAAGCACCTTGAAAAATCTTGAAACTAGAGGCTCTGAAGATATTGGTCTTTCCAGAAAAACTCACAACCTTAAGTGACTGACAAGCCTTTTTCTGCTCCATTCTGAAGACATTCCAGAATTGACACCAGATTTTTCACCTCTCTATTTGACGAGCGACACTAGGTGTTGTAAACCTTCCAGTATTTAGCATAGATCTTTTTGGTAACTTTCTACTGGAAAGCAAGGTATTCACCAGGGGTCGAGACAGACCTTGTCGTCTCAACAACTGCCTCTCAGATACCATGCCGTGAGGCTTGGACTGGCCACCTCCGGATGGTGTATCGGACCCTGCAGAGGCAAGTCCTGCCGGAGGAGGCAGCCGCCAAGACAGTCTGACTGCCATTCGAAGAATGGTGGTAAACCATGCCCTTTTTGGCCAAAGTGGAGTAATTAGAATTACTTTCACTTTCTGAATCTTCTTCAGTACCAACGGGATTAGTTGAAACGGAGGAAAGGCATAACCCAGCTGGAAGTTCCAAGGCTGTATTAACGCATCTGTTACCTGGGAACTGTCGTTTCTGTGAATGGAGAAAAAAGCCGGACGTTGCGTATTTTCTGCTGACGCAAATAGGTCTATTTGTGGTTGGCCCCAAGCCCCGATGATCATTGTGAAGACTTCTGGATTTAAGGTCCATTCTGCCTTCTGAATCAGTCTTCTGCTCAGAAAATCTGCCACTATATTTAGAGTGCCCTTGAGGTGGACTGCTAAAGACAGCAAATGATTTTCTGCCCAATTTAGGATGTTTGAGGCGAGAAGCTGAAGTGTTTTGCTTCTTGTGCCCCCTTGCCTGTTTAAGTAGGCTATAGTAGTGGCATTGTCCGAGAAGACTTGAAGGTCTAGAGCAGGGATCCTCAAACAACGGCCCTCCAGCTGTTGCGGAACTACAAATCCCATGAGGCATTGTAAAACTGACATTCACACAGACATGACTAGGCATGATGGGAATTGTAGTTCCTGAACACCTGGAGGGCCATAGTTTGAAGACCCCTGGTCTAGAGAGAAGGCATCCAAAGCCAAGGCCATTGCCTTTAGTTCTCTCCAATTGGAGGACTTTTTTGCCTCTGGCTGGAACCAATCACCTTGAGCGTAGTTTTGACCCAGGTGCGCCCCCCATCCCCATTAGGCTGGCATCCGTCGTTACCACTTTTTCTATAGGAAACGACCGTAGCAGGCCGGCTGAGAGGTTTGTCTGACTTCACCAAAGCGATCGTTTGACTTTGGTGGGGATTTTTACCTTTGTCTCCAGAGATTGTCCTGTGATCCCATGCCTTCAGGAGGAAACTCTGAAGAGGTCTGAAATTAAGTCTTGCCCATGGCACAGCTGGCATGGATGAGGTTAGGGTTCCTAGGGCTGACATTACTTGCCTGACTGAAAACTCCTGATTTGTTTGTAAGGAGGCTACGACATTTTGTATCTATCTTTTTGTCTTCTAGGAGAAAAATTATCTGCTCCACTGAGCCGATTTGATACCCCAGAAATTGTGCTTCTTGGGCTGGGATGAAATTAGATTTTTACAAATTTATGATCCAGCCCAAGGCCTCTAGGATGACTGCGGGCTCTTCCGAGGTCCTCCAACAATTTCTCCCTGGAGGGGGCAAAGAAGAGCAGGTCGTCTAGGTATGGAATTACCGCTATCCCCTGCAAGCGAAGAGGAGCGAGAGCCTCTGCCATGACCTTTGTAAAAATTCTCGGAGCCGAGGAAAGGCCGAAGGGGAGGGCTTTGAATTGGAGGTGTATAACCTCTTTTCCCAAGTTTACTGCCAATCTTAGAAACTTCTGAGATTGAGGGGCTATGGGGATATGCAGATAGGCATCTCGAAGGTCGATTGATGCCACAAAGCACTCTTTTGTCAAAAGGTTTGACCGTGAAGATGGAGTCCATACAGAATTTTTTGTATAGGACTGATCTGTTCAGCGGCTTCAGGTTAAGAATTAATCTGAAAATTCCGGACGGCTTTTTTATTATGAATATATGGGAATAAAATCCCTGATAAAGCTCCCCCTGTGGTACTCGAGTCACAACCCCCTGGTTCATCAGATCCTTCAACAGGTTCTTCATTGCTAGGGATTTGACTATATCTCTTGGTAGATTTGTCAAAAGGTACCTCTCCTATTCTGTAACCTTGGGTCAGCATAGAGAGCATATACTGATTTTCTGTTATGCTTGCCCAATAAGGGAGAAAAACTTTGAAGTCTCCCCCCCCCCCCACCTGCAACCGGCTGTCATTGTGCTTTAATGGTTGACGCAGGAGGATGGAACAAGACCTCGTCTTTTCCTTTCTGCCCTGACCAACCTTTCTTCCTCTCGAGGCTTGTTTTGTTCTTGAGCCCGTTGAGGACGAAAAAACCTTTTGCCAGTCTGCTTTTTCTTTTTGACAGGAAAAGATTTCTTGTCTGCAGTTCTGTCAAGAACCGCATCTAAAATCGGGGGGCAAACAAATCCCCTTGGAAGGGTACTCCGCACAGCTTGTTTTTCAACGACGTGTCCCCAGGCCAGGTTTTCAACCACAGCGCCCTCCTAACTGAGTCAGTAAGGGCCGCGGACTTTGCCGTCATCCTGATAGGCTACAGCTGCTGACAGGGTTGAGAAAGATTCCATGATTTCTTGTTTTGGAGAATCAACTATTATATGAGCTTTAAGCTGGTTCAACCAATGCTCCATATTTCTGGAGACGCAAGTAGTCGCCATTGCAGGCTTGAGGTTGCCTATGATGGATTGCCAGGCCCTTTTTAATTGCTGATCCATCCTCTTATCCATGGGGTCTGTCAGAATCCCCATGTCCTCAAATGCTAGATCTGTAGATCCTGAGAAAAGTCTGCATCAAGTTTTGGAACCTTATTCCAGGGAGCTGCTGGGTCTTAATCAAAAGAAAACCTTCTCTTGTATGCCCTAGCAAAGAAAGGTTTCTTTTCAGGATCAGTCCATTTTTTCTTGATTGCCTCAGAAATTACTGCATGGACTGGAAAGGTACGTATCTTGGGCTCACCGAGTCCTGCATACATCTTGTCGTGTAAAGATAACTCTTTACGCTCTTCCTCCAAGCCTAAAGTCGCATGAAATGCTTTTAGGAGGCCATCAACTTGTTTCAAAGACAATTTATATTTTGAAGACATTCTCCAGCTCGTCCTCCTCATCCGATTCTTGAGAATGTGAGGAGGAAGGACCTTCCTGGTTCAGAGGACTCTCTTCTGCCTCCACTACCGGGACCAAAAGTGAGTCTTATGGAGGTAGATGTCGGTCTCACGGATGGTTTTGCAAGTGAGAATTTAAAAGATAGAATGGTAGCATTCAATTCTTTAACAGATGCGATTATGTCACTGCAAGCGGAAGACGCTTCCTCCTTCACTCATGCGTCAATACATGTTTACAGCCTTCAGGTAGCTTTGACTTGCATGAAGGACATTTCTTTTTATTCCCTGGGTCAGAGCTCTTGGCCTGCCATAAGGGAAGGAAAAAAGAAGACAAACCATCCATTTGAGTCAGCCTGAAAACCATTCAAGATGCTCACCACAGGTGCACAAAGAGATTCACTACACTCTTGTGCCCAGACAGGCCCCCGCCACCAGGGGGGAATAGAACTCAACCCCCCCCCTAAGAGAGAAAAGAGCTAGAGAGAGAGAGACACCATAGTAAATAACAGTAGAACCTCAGTCTACTCCTTACCTGGGCCTTGCTGGTGCCTGTCCCAGTCGCTGCGGATCCTGCATCCATGTTGAGGCAGCAGCGCGATGCTCGTGGCCCACGCCTGTTCCGAACGCCATTAGCGCCTCTGCGTCAGACCAGAACTAGCCATATAGGCACCAGACCTGTTCCTCCCTCTGCGCTTTCCAGCGGAAATGACGCCCGTGAGTCTGCTAGTTGGATGCCGCCCCTTCCGGTTACCTCACTTCCGGGGGAAGCAGCCTCTGAATGACCATCCCAAGATGGCAGCGGCGTTCAGGGAAATAAAAACAAACCCTGCCAGACCAGAAAAAAATGTCTGCATGCAGTCTACCCCGCCAAGGAGCAGCATCCCGGAGCAGTCCCGGCTCTCCCTGAGCACTAACGAGGGAGAAGGAGCCCATCCACTAGGCACTCTAGCCCATGGAGTTGGGAGAAACAGACTCTGAGGCAAGTAAAAAAAAAAAAGTGGAGTAGGGAGATATGGTCTCTCAGGACAGAGCCTTGAGAGCTCCTAACCCCCACATGTGTTCCCGCCGGAGGAAACACAAACTGGTCATAAGTGGAAGGAGCCTTCCTTTTAAGAAGTTTGGTGGAGGTGTGTTTCCAGTCAAGTGGGTGGAGCCACGCTCTCAAGGTGCTGTCCTGAAAGACGATAAGGGAAAAAAAGAAGAGGAAAAGAAAGGAGACTTCCTACACCATACACCATACACACACTTAAACACTTAGAGGGTCAGTCCACATAAAAATTAAAAATAAAGTCGATTGAGCTAGAAAGACTACCCATCTCCGCACACACCCGGGACTAATAATTCCAAGATGATCATTTATGATTAACACAACACTGACCTGGGATCCAAAGTTCATTATCTTTTCACAAGCGCAATTTTAAGGCTCGACATATTAGAAATCTGTTTACTCAACCGCACCTCATTTTGTATACTATATTTTTTACTAAACATTTTTGCTTGATAAACCACTGCCAATATTGTGGAACTATGAAAAAGGAACTGCCACCATTTTCTTCTCCAGGGTTTCAGCTTTTAGAAAATATAATGTTTGGGGTTTTTAACCAATCTTCAGGCCTTAATTGGTTGTAAACCTCATATGCATAATTTCTCCAATAAATGAGCCATTTATAGTTTATGTAACTATCCAAACCACTGCATTACCTCTGTATTTTTATCTCCAAGCCTGTCACAGCTCTCTGAAAATCTCCGGTCTATGGACCGGAGCTCAGGAGGCGGGGCATGACATCACTAGCCCAACATCCCTGCTGTACACAGACACTAGCGTCAGGTTAGCAGCGTGCACGCACGGTGCGGGAAGTGTGCACGCACGTCAATCTCTCATGGGAGGTGAGTTGTACAGTTGGGAGGTGGGGCCAGTGAGGTCACGACTCAACCGCCCATTGACTGCAGATTTACAGAGAGCTGTGATAGGCTAAGAGATGAAAATACAGAGGTAATACAGCAGTTTGGATTTTTTTTTTTTTTATTGGAAACCAACTTTATTGAAAAGTATGCATGGTACATAAATCAACATAAGCCAGCATGGCCAATATAATAGTACATACATGAACACAGTGAAGCATCTGTGTGTCACAAAGATAATAACAGCAGTGAAAGTAAAACCGGTATACAACAAAAATAAAAGATCGACATGTCAAGTACACGTTTCACCATCCGCCATCCATCTGTCCCAGACCATCTCAAACTTTAGCGGACACCCTCTATGTACATAAATCAGTTTTTTATATGGGAGAGCATCATTAACTGCCTTTTTCCAACACTGAATTGTAGGGGGCAGGGCCTGCATCCAATTACGGGCCACTACTTTTCTTGCCAAGAATAGCGTCTCATGTAAAAAGGTACGGAGGGGTTTGTCGGCATCCAAGTCTGGCAACAGGCCAAGTAGGCACATCTTTGGGTCAAGGGTAGCAGGGGAGCCCATCTGATCGTGTAGGAAGCGTATCACCTGTGTCCAATATGCCTGAATGGTGGGACAGAACCATATGAGGTGGTAAAAGGAGCCCGGGGTATGGTCACAGAGGCGGCATCCCGGATTGTACGTGGGCCTGAAACGTGCCACTCTCTGAGGGGTCAGATATGTTCTATGTATAATGTACAGCTGTGTGAGGCGGTCCGACAGCTTGGGGGAAACCTTTTTCACGTCCTCCAAAATCTCGCCCCAGTCCCCATCCTCTATAAGTCCAACATCCGCCTCCCATCTAGTCTTAGCAGTATAGGCCAATGCTGTGGTGCTAGGGAGACAAATGGCGGAGTACAAAGTGGAGATGAGCTTAGCAGGCACATTACCCGTGACTGTGTCCACTATGGAGGGAACTGCCAGGGACGGGCAAGAGCCAGAAAACTGGGCCTGTATGGCGTGGCGGAGTTACAAATACCTGAAAAAAAGGCAATTGGGGAGGGAAAATTCGTCCTTCAGCATTTGGAATGATTTAAGGCCTGAATTAGTCATGATCTGGTGTATGTATAAGATCCCATGGCGTATCCACGCCGCGGGGTCCGGAATGGACAATAATTCTGGCAAGCATGTATTGTACCAGAGAGGGGTATGAGAGTGTACCCTTGGGGTCCCAGTTCTCTGCAGTGCCGCCCGCCATACCCTCCGGTGGTGAGTCAACATGTCTGCTGTGTGTTGGGGGGGGCGTCTAGTCAATGGGGCTCTCAGGACCGATTGAAGTGGGGTATGGGCCGAGTCATCTGGGTGCTCACAGAGTAGTGTCTGGTATCTCGTTAGTTCATGTTTATCAAAATAATAGAAGTGGGACAGCTGGGAGGCAAAATAATAATCCTGAAAGTCAGGGAGAGCAGCTCCTCCCAACGTCACAGGGTTCTTCAGGATTCTCCAGGACAATTTGTGTCTGCCATGACCCCAAATAAATGAATTCAGGATGGATTCAATTGTCCTGAAAATTTTTTGTGGTATATAGAGGGGAGCATGCCAGACCAAATAGAGTATCTTGGGAAGGAGTATCATCTTAACCAAGCTGACGCGACCCATAACACCCAGGGGTAGTCTGGCCCAAGTCTGCGTCTTGTTCTTGATCAGAGCAAACAGGGGTTCAATGTTCAGTAGTTTATAATCTGAGAGCGATCTGGTGACCTGTACGCCAAGGTATTTAATCTGGGAGACCCTTGGAAGAGCCAGAGGAGGGGACGCAAACGAGGAGGGGAAATGGTCAATCGGAAGGATCTGGGACTTAGCCCAATTAATACTCAGACCCGAATGGCCACCCATACGTTCTATGGACTGGAGGGCTGCTATAAGAGAAGGACCGGAGTCCGCCAGATACAAAAGTGTGTCGTCGGCATACATCCCAATCTTTTCTTCCAGTTTCCCCATCCTGAGACCTCGGATGCAAGTGTCCGCACGGACCATTATGGCCAACGGCTCCACAGCCAATGCGTAAAGCATGGGGGAAAGGGGGCAGCCCTGCCGGGTCCCAGCAGTTTGGATTTTTACATAAACTATAAAATGGTGCATGTATTGGAGAAATTAAGCATGAGGTTTACAACCACTTAAAATTATTTTACTGGGGCAGCAGGACACACGCACCCTTCACTCATGTTTGTGCAAGAGTCTCCTCTGCATGCAAGTCAAAGGAGAGGAGGCATGGCGACACATTTTGCATGTGTCAGATTATTTTTCCAGTAGCAAAGCAGGTAGGATTACAGATGACAGGCTGCTTGCAGTCCTGTCGGACTGTGCACAAATGAGTTGTGCCGATTTAGTTAAAATGTTAAGTTTCATTTGTTACCTGGATTTACAACCACTTTAAAAAAAAAATTATGTGTGCAAAAAAACTCGAAGTATGGTTTAGGAGAGAAGGGGGAACACAATGGGGTACTGTTTACCGTATTTATCGGCGTATAACACACACCCCAAGTTTAGGAGGGAAGTTTAAGGAAAAAAAAAAAAAAAACAACATTTAAATAAAGCCTTATCAGTGTCCACTGCAGCCTTGCCACAGTGTCCACTGCAGCCTTGCCACAGTGTCCACTGCAGCCTTGCCACAGTGTCCACTGCAGCCTTGCCACAGTGTCCACTGCAGCCTTGCCACAGTGTCCACTGCAGCCTTGCCACAGTGTCCACTGCAGCCTTGCCACAGTGTCCACTGCAGCCTTGCCACAGTGTCCACTGCAGCCTTGCCACAGTGTCCACTGCAGCCTTGCCCGAATTTAAAATTGGCGCCACCGAGACTGGAGCGGAGCGGGGCGAACGCCGCAGAGAACGCAGGGACTGGGCGGAGTCGAGATGCACATAGCCGAGTGTACTGGGCTCCGCTCAGTCACGCCGAGTTCCGCCCTATGATGGACATAACAGGTCCAATGGCGGGACTGGACGTGACTGAGTGGAGCAGAGAAAGGCCGAGTACACTCGGCTATGTTTATCTTGGCGGCGATCACTCCGCTCCCAGTCAGCGGAGATCGACGGGGATAGGTGGGTATCGGCGTATAACACGCACCCACGATTTCCCCCTGATATTTAGGGCGATAAATACGGTAATTGTTCACACTGGGCGTTTGTTTTAATTCTGTAAAAATGTCCAAAACCCTATTGTATGCCCTAGACTCAAGAGAAATCCCCCCGGAGAAGAACACGTGACCCTGTGTCGACACGTTGGGGAGGGGCCAGGATAGTGACGACCTCTGCATCCAATGTGGAGCGGCTAGCCTGATCGTTGTCTGCGAGGC
The DNA here is from genome assembly GCA_029206835.1 of Rana muscosa. Classification (NCBI taxonomy): domain Eukaryota; kingdom Metazoa; phylum Chordata; class Amphibia; order Anura; family Ranidae; genus Rana; species Rana muscosa. The sequence continues at coordinate 211,863,499 of CM055126.1, forward strand.
TTATGTGGAGAGAGCGGTGTGTTCTAAACATGGATTTTTATAATAGTAATAGCCTGGTGCGCTGGAAGCATTTGAGCATAGTGAGTAACCTGTACTTTAAATGAAGTTTTATGGAGGATATAAGCACTAATGGATAAATCCATGGGGGAAAAAAACAAGCTTACTTACCAACCAGCTCGCAGACAACCAATTAAACCTGTTTAACAGTATGCCTTAAAATATATTGCAAGTGCTAAGGATATATATATATAAAAAAAAATGGTGCCTTCGTCCCATTAAGCGTTGTATGAAGAAAAGGATGGAGGCTGAGGTGGACTATGTTGGCACCTTATGCTAACTGATGACCAGTTGAGAGTAGATAATAAAAAGGGGTTTTTATTACAAATAATAAATTTATATATATATATATATATATATATATATATATATATATATATATATATATATATACTATATATATATATATATATATATATATATATATATATATATATATATATACATACATATATATACATACATACATATACACACACACACACACACACACACACATATATACACACACACACAATTATTTTACATTTTATAGAAACAATGGTAATTCTGTGACATTTCAATGTATCATACCATTACAGCCAATGGACAAGAATACAACTGTACATAAATAATATTCTGTACTCTACATGTTTCACGTTGTGATTCAAAAACAGAATCCGCTTCTTCAGGAGAGTATGTGTATATATATATATATATATATATTTTCAATGGACAAAAAGTGAAAAATTGGGTTGTCACGTAACATGAGTGCTGGACCAGAGGGGGCCAGACCGTGAATCAAGAATTCCCGTTATGTCATGAGGGAGTTGGTAATCCCACTGTGTGCTGCTTCAGGGGGACACATCCATATCTCGGCATGACAGATTCCCTCCCTATCCGGGAAGGTTGATCTACGCATGATCTTGGATTTCTTGAACCTAGGCTTATGATATGATTATCACTCTATACTGCAGAGATTTCAAAACATTCCACCCAATTATCAATTGATGTCCATCTTCCTAGGAATTTCAAGAGACTTTCCTTTCACATAAGGGGTCTAATTTTGACCTGAATTCTTGCTACATAAAAACTTCTCCCCCTTTTTTTATGCCGCTTACCTGTGAGATGCTACTGGATGTGTCCTCCTAGGAGATTACCTATACCTCTTGCTGTTTAGGTCTCTAGTGGGATTAGCAACTGCCTCATGACATAACGGGAATTCATGATTCACGGTCTGGCCCCCTCTGGTCCAGCACTCAATGTTACGTGACAACCCAATTTTTCACTTTTTGTCCATTGAAAACCCACACACATACATGTACAAATATATAAGGGGTCCATATAGTGAACTTGGTGTTCAGTTATTCACTTTACGGTCAACACAAAGGACAAGGGGGAACTCTTTGCGTCTAGAGGAAAAGAGATTTCACCTCCAAATACGGAAAGGTTTTTTCACAGTAAGAGCTGTGAAAATGTGGAATAGACTCCCTGCAGAGGTGGTTCTGGCCAGCTCAGTAGATTGCTTCAAGAAGGGCCTGGATTCTTTCTTAAATGTACATAATATAACTGGGTACTGACATTTATAGGTAAAGTTGATCCAGGGAATATCCGATTGCCTCTCGGGGGATCAGGAAGGAATTTTTTCCCCTGCTGTAGCAAATTGGATCATGCTCTTCTGTTTTTTTTTTTTTGCCTTCCTCTGGATCAACTGTGGGTATAGAATTGGGTATATGGGATTGTACGATATGTTTGTTTTTTTTTTTTTACGGTTGAACTTGTGTCTTTTTTCAACCTGACTAACTATGTAACTATACATATCTCCTGAAGAAGTGGATTCTGTTTTTGAATCACAACGTGAAACATGTAGAGCACAGAATATTATGTATGTACAGTTGTATTCTTGTCCATTGACTAATGGTAGGATACATTGAAATGTCACGGTATTACCATTGTTTCTATGAAATGTAAAATAATTGCATATATATATTTGTAATAAAAACCCTTTTATCATCTACTCTCAACTGGTCATCAGTTAGCATAAGGTGCCAACATAGTCCACCTCAGCCTCATCCTTTTCTTCATAGTATGCCTTAAAAGCAGGGGTTTAGTTCGCACACATTTGCAAATGTATGCACAAGCCATTTTTCTCTCTCTCTCTCTCTCTCTCTATACACATACATACATATACACACACACACACACACATATATACACACACACACAGTTTAGATATCATGAGTCACCCTGAGCCATATGTTGACTGATGAGAAGTGCAGCACTTTTCTGAGTACCAGTTGGGAGCAAGAAGCACTCTGTTGCGATATTGCGGTTGCATTTTCATTTCTACACTATTTTTAATATTTTTTTGTGGGCATGGACTATTTCTTTTTTATGGATTGGATTTATATACACTTTTTTTTGCACCGATATTGGAATTATATATGTATATTTTGGTGTATATGTAGCACCCTGAGCTATAATGAAAAAAATAAAATGAGACATATCTAGCCATTTATTTTTTTGGGGGGGGGGGGGATTTTAAATGTTGCAAATATGATTTCACTATTTTCGTTACTGTAGCATGGTACTATTTTAATTTGAATGCCATAGACTCAAGTTTACTTTGTGCAAATTATTGCAAACCACCCAAGGGTGTGCATGAAATGCCTTTAACCATACCCATTTTCAGATTTTCTCTTCAGATTTTCTTGTTCCCTTAAAAGTTTCTGATGTTCTTCGTAGGTGGTCAGCAATCTAAAAATTGAGCAATGAAATGGTCACATATTTCATTTATATATTGCTATTAAAAGAGGCAAAGATCATCTTTATTTACTCACTTGTTGATATCTGATCCAAAGTCCTCTAAGAACTCCACTTTCCTCTGTGAAAATACAACTCGTGTAGCCATTGGCATTGAGCTCTTAATGACTTTGTCAAAATGGGAGAGGATGTTGGCTTCATTTTGTTTTACATCTCCATTGAACTCCAAATCAATCAGATTGAGGTGTAGCTTGGTATTTTCCTGCTCAGACACAGTAAAAAGACATAGTGAGACACTCTCCAACAAGATAAAAAAACATTTATAAGTACAGTGCTACAGGCAATGTCAGCTTAGAGGGACTGTTGTCTACAGAAATGACATACAGAAGTCTATTTGTCATCATTATTGCCTGAATGCTGTCAGCAGAGACCAACTTGAACCCATCAGTGAAAGCAGGTATTCGGTGATCTGCCAATTACACTTATGGAACCTCATAATGATTCAGCTGTTTTTTTGTCGTAAAGTACATATAACCTAAAAATTTAAATCAAATAATTTGCTGCACATTTCTAAAATATCAGCATTTTTTATATGGCTGGCCTACAATAAAACAAAAAAACAAACACTCATTACTAGCAAGGTGGATTTACAGGCATTTCCTGTCTTAAGGTGACAACGCTGTTGTAACTAGTGGTGCAACGGAACGTCATTGATCCGTACGGATCAATGACTTCGGATCGGCACACCCGTGATCCGCAGCGTGCCGCGGATCGCAGAGCGGTACAGCACACATTAAAACTGTCTCCGCTCTGCTCGCACTCACACAGCCCCGCCTCCTCCTAACACCGTGCTGTGATAGACAGAATGCGGGTCCAATGCTGGGATGTGTTCTATCACAGCGTGGGGTTAGGAGGCGGGGCTGTGTTAGTGCGAGCAGACAGCTTCAATGGCCGGAAAATACTGAGAAGGTGAGCTGCCATCCGTCCTCCCCCTCTCCCCCCCCCCCCCCCACCACATACCTCTCTGCTGGCTGCCTGGCTCTGTCTTCGGGACTCCGTCCTCCCCCCGGCCACCGAGTCTGTCTTTTGTCCCTGCCGCCTATGTACACAGTGAGAGGGGTGAGCTGTGCTCTTCCCCTCTCAGCTGTGACTCCCGTTTTGGAGGTGAAAGGGTCAATAAAGAGAACCTGTCACCTCCAATTGCTATCACACAGGGAATTGTTTTCTCCTGTGTAATAGCAATAAAGTTATGTGAAAAAAAAAAAAATTGATAAAAAAAGAAATAAATAAAATTAAAAAAAAAAAAAAAAAAAAAAAGGTATAAAACATAGGCATCTCAAGAAAAATGTGAAAGTTTGTTACTTCCCAGAGGGGCTTCTAGTAAAATTATTACAAAGTCAGCCAAAATGTGAAATCCATCGGACTGTTTACATTTTAAATTTTAAAAGCAGCAGCAAACCTTACATGATTGCTAATGTGACGGAACACCTCTGATTTTCACATTTAACATTTAGTTAAATGTGAAAATCAGAGGTGTTCTGTCACATTAGCAACCATGTAAGGTCAGCAGGTTTGCTGCTGCTATTAAAATTTAACATGTAAAGAGTCCGACAGATTTACAAATACTGTATTTAAGCATATAAGCTCAGTTTTGTCTTGAAAATAACTGAAATCTAAAATTCCGGTGGGTGCAACATTTTTTTTGCCGATCCGAAAATGATCCGATCCGTGGCACTGATCCGAGGATCGATCCGATACGCGAGTTTTTTGATCCGTTGCACCCCTAGTTGTAACCCCTTTGCTACACGCTGCTAAAATAGACTGAAAGCAGCAAAGCCAACTCTGTCCATTTGTGCGATTTGAGGCGCTGACAGATTTGCTCATCTATAGCGCTATAAAAAACAAAACAAAAGCTGCAATGTACAAGAATCTGATAAATTCAAAGACTGACTTCACTTTAGAGAGAGAAGTCATATTTAAAGTGCATGTCAGAGCAGAGAAGGAAGAAAAAAAAAAAAAAAAAAACACCAGTGAGTACACCTCTCCAATACATGGACATTTCCAATTTTTTTTCTGACCAATAAAAGTTTGCAGGCACAGATGGTAGATGAGCAAGAGTTAAACCAGCCAACGGCGTCGTGTTTGAGGACCAATGAAATTCTCTGCACTTACATCTGAAGCGCTTTACAAGTTGCCATAGTCAATACAAGGGGGGTCCAACTGTCCTTGACTTTTTAATGTAAACCCTCACATGAACAACTTCTCATATTCAGTTTATTATACCATTTAAAGCGTGTTACCAAAAAAAATACAAATAAAAAAAGTATACTGTTCCTTTAAAGCAGTGGTTCTCAACTCTTGTCCTCAGGGCCCACCAACAGGCTAGGTTTGCAAGATAACTGAAATGCATCACAGGTGATATAATTTTTCTGCTCAGGGATTGCAGTATTCTAGTCTGCATCTCACCAAGGTAATACTTAAAATCTGGCCTGTTAGTGGGTCCTGAGGACAGGAGTTGAGAACCACTGCTTTAAAGCATGTTATGCAGCACAGAGTTTGTGCTGTGTAACTTGGCCACCTGAAATACAACTGATCCTGCCCTCCCCTTTGTAAACTGACCACGGTTAATCATGGCTGCTGAGCTTTGACACTGGTCAGTTTACATGCTGTCACCTGCAGCGTCCCCCCCAGCTCCGTGTCCGCCCCCTCCCCTGCTGCCAAAATTACAGTTTGCAATTCACCCTATCCTCTTTTTATCCATGTAATCTGCCCCAGGGTCTGTGCCTTATAAAACAGAATGCAGCTATATACCGGATTTTAGAGCACTATCAGGCTGAGAGATGAGAGAGCCGGCAGGTCACATGACCGCCGCCCTGAAATCATGTATATAGCTGCATTTTTTTTTTTTTTTAAGAAGGCATAGACACTGAGGAAGATTACATTAATAAACAGAGAAGAGTATGAATTGCGAACTGTGGGTTAACACCTTTAAAGTGTTTTAATATCTCTAAGAGAAGTGCAAAGTTAAGCTGATCTGGCCAGTATACAAGATCCGATAGTCAAGGAATTGTGCAGTGACTATTGCATAAAAAACGTCAGACACTAAAAAGGGACAGTAAATGGTTTCACGCTAAAGACAGCACTTACCTGATCTGGTCAGTAACTTTGTGAGCCGATAAATCCAGTCATACAGTGTTAAAAATTCCATGCTTATATGGACAAGTTGATCTATTGATCGACTTGTGTACAACCAGCCTGTCGGGTCGTTATCAATCATAGCCGCTGGCCATAACTGCTACACATGATTGTAATCTGATGGCGGGTAATATTCCCTGCTGTCAGAATACCAGAGGGAAGGATTGCCCCATCCACACCCAATGTGTGGATGAGGGGGGGGGGGGAACGCTCATTTTGGTTTTTAGTTCAACCCGCTGGTTGGAAAAAAAGAAAAAACTTGCGTCATGTATTGCCGGCTTGACTTGCTGTGCTCTCTGCTGACTTGTTACCAGCTACCCCTGAGCACTGCAAAACACCTCCCCGGTATGTTAATGAGGTAGAAAGGTGTTCCTAGATTTCCAAGGAGAAACATTGCTCCTTCACAGATATAGGACCATTAATGTCATCACTCTAGGGCAGAAAATTTGTTACTGCCAGGATACCCAGGTTTTAAAAAAATAAATACCGCAGCCACCGCCACATCCAAGAACAGCTAAGCTTAAATTTATGGAATTTTATTATTGGGTTAAGATACGCCTTAAAGCATTACTAAACCTAAAAAAAAAAAGTTTACCTTAATGCATTGTTTGCATTAGGGTAAAAAAAAAAAAAAAGAGGAGGAAGTGGGGGGCGGGTCCAAGTCCCACTGTGTAAGTTTATGGAGCGCGGCTCCGTAAAGACAGGATGCGAGTGCGGGGACTACATTTCTCCCCATAGCCAGCAGCTGGCTATAGTAGTCCCAAGAAGAGGGATTACAAGCAGCGTCGTCCCCTCCTGCTGCTTGTAATAACAGCCAAGTGGCTGCTGAGCCACATTGGTTGTTATTACAATAAAGCCAACTGTCCACCCTAAAGAAGGGTACTGGGGTGATGCCCGCAGCTGCAAGCATGGGGGGGGGGGGAGTGAGGAGGGGGTCCTGTGTAGGTTCAACTCACAGATTTTTCTGTAAAAGTGAACTTACACTTTAACAATATTCTAAAATCTGATTCCATTTGGTCATCTCTGCCTTTTGCACTAAGCAGTAACACCGGTCAGACCTTGGTTCTTCCAAATGATAACTTTTCCAGTAGCCAAACCTCCAAGATCTCAATTAGCCTAACCGCTGCAAACCCCAAGAAAGGAGTTGGTTCATCCTCTCTCAACTTTCCCATTCATATTACAACTACACAGACTTATCAAACAACTCCAAACAACTTTGACTTGAACTTAACACCTTCTAGTTTCAAATTTCAACTCACTTTATCCCTCTGAATGGCATCAATTAATACTTTCTTTGCCTTCCCGATATTTTTCTGAATTTTGGAATAATGGCGGGAAAGCTTTATTGCATAAAACGATAATTCACTGTTGGATCTAGCATTGTTCATAGCGTCGGTCAACAGATTTTCTGCTTCAATTAAGTTTCCATGTCTCCTTTCAAGGTTGACTCGCCTCAGCCGAACCATTGCCAGACCATCTACACACTCTTCTAATGTTTTCAAAATATTCTTGGCTTCATCAACATTACCTAGGGAATCAAGGACATTCAAAATCAAAGCTGAACTTGGTTTTTTTTTTTTTCACTCAAAAAAGGGTTTTTATTGAGTACAGGTACATAATAGTTACAACATGAATGTACACGTTATTGGGACTAAATCACAGGTATATATCATACACAGAAGGATGAATAACGTCATTCTATTCCTTTCCCCACCTTCATATAATCAACCAAAAAAAAAAAAAGGGGGGGATATTACATTTTTATTAACTTTTTCACCACCTCAGGTGCATGTACCCGAATCTTGGAGCCACCGATCCCAGATCTTGTAATACTTTTCCGGGCAACCCCTGTTTATATATAGGATTTTTTTGTATGGGAGGGAAGCATTCACCTCCCTCAGCCATTCTGAAACGGTAGGTGGTTGAGGCCTCATCCACCTCTTCGCCAGCACCTTCCTGCCTGAAAACAAAGTCTCCTGCAGGAATGTCCTGGTGTGCCTATCAATCCCGACTGGGAAAATCCCCAGGAGGCATTGTTTAGAGTCCAATGCCAGCGGGGAGCCCATATTGTCATGGAGGAACGTCACCAGCTGTTGCCAGTATCCCTGCGATTTTGGCCAAGCCCAAATGAGATGGAAGAAGGTTCCATTGGCCGCATTACACATGGGGCAGGTGATAGTTTGATCTTTTTTGTATTTAGCTACCCTAAGTGGGGTGAGGTAGGCCCGATGTAAGATGTATAATTGAGACAATCTGTCAGAAAGCTTGGGGGACACTTGCTTACTAGTTTCCATGGCCTCCTCCCACTCATCCTCAAGTGGACCCAGATCCCTTTCCCATCTAGGTTTCAATCCATATGCTATTTTAGCTGAGGGTAGTGCGCCGAGCATGCTGTAGAAGCAAGAAATGAGTTTTTTGGGATCCTTTCCTTTAACCACAGCAATGATAGGATTAGGGGTAGGTGTCGGAAGAGACTGCTGGAACTGTGCCCGTGTCACATGTCGTAGTTGAGTGTATCTGAATAGCATGTGGTCTTGTAATGCAAAATCAGTTTTTAGCATGTCAAATGATTTAATCAACCCATTTTCAATAAGGTGGTGTACGTAAAAAATTCCCTGTTTAATCCAAAGGCTAGCCTCATGAAAATCAAAAAAATGTTGCAATGTCCTATTGTACCATAATGGAGTGTAGTCGTTGAGGAGGGGGACGTTCAGTTTGGATATTGCTAAGTCCCATATTCGTTTATAGTGACCGGTGAGGGAATCCCTGTCTGGTTTCGTTCCTCCCCCAATGATGACGGAGTATATCGGGTCGTTTGGGTCTTTTTGGAGTTCAAAAGTTGGAGAAACCTGTCCTTATCTACTTTGTCAATATGATAGAGTTGGGAAAGTTGGGATGCTATGTAGTATCTATTCAGGTCAGGTAGTGCCGTGCCCCCCATATCCGTGGGGTTTATGAGTGTATGCCAAGTGAGTTTATGTCTACTCTTCCCCCACACGAAGGGTTTAAGAAGTGTTTCGATTATTTTAAAGTACTTAAGCGGTATGTAAATCGGGGCATGCCAAAGTGCATAAAGGATTTTTGGAAGTAAAATCATTTTTATAAGGTTGATACGACCCCAGACCCCCAAGTGGTAAGCGGGACCACACCTGTATCTTATTTTTAATTAAGGGAAACAGTGGTTCTACATTAAGCTTAACATAGTCCGCCGGGTATTTAGAGGTATGTACTCCTAGATATTTGATTGTCTCAACCCTTTGCAACTGTAAATTAGCTTGGGATTCAGGGGGGGGGGGGGGAACTGTCAATTGGAAGAATTTGGGACTTACCCCAATTGAGTTTAAGTCCTGAGAATTGTCCGAATCTTTCAATCGTGTTGAGGGCATTGGATAGTGAGGGGCTAGAATCCGCCAAATATAGAAGAGTGTCATCCGCGTACATACTTATTTTTTCAATAAGAGGACCCATTTGAAGGCCCTCGATTTCCTTGTCTGCCCGGATAGGTATGGCCAAGGGCTCTGCAGCCAGGGCATACAAAAGAGGGGACAACGGGCAGCCCTGTCTCGTACCTCTGCCGAGGTCAAACTGCGAGGAGGGCCATCCATTAGCCACCACCCTGGCTTTCGGGTTTTGGTATAAGAGCTGTATCCACCGAACAAATCTCTGGCCAAAGCCATATCCCTCCAGGCATTTCCAGAGATAAGTCCATTCCAAGGAGTCGAACGCCTTGGCTGTATCCAGGGTGACTACCACCCTGGATCCAGCATTATCATGGGGAGCTTGATAAACAATTTCCGAAGGTTGAATGAAGTATTGCGGCCTGGCATGAAGCCTGCTTGGTCTACATGTACTAGAGAGAGGACTACCTGGTTAAGGCGGAGCGCGAGTATTTTGGCCAAAATTTTTGCATCCGCCTGGAGAAGAGAAATGGGGCGATAAGAGTCTGGGATACCTGGGTCTTTACCAGGTTTAGGTATAAGAACTATCGTGGCTTCTGTCATAGAGAGGGGGAGAGTGAATGCTTCAAACATATCATTGTATAGGGAGAGTAGTTTGGGCGAGATCGTGTCGGAGAAGTGTGAGTAGAACTCTATGGGTAGGCCATCCGAGCCCGGGGCCTTAGAGTTGGCGAAACTCGCTATCGCTCCTACTATTTCCTTCAGGGTGAGGGGGGCTTCTAGCATATCTCTCTGTTCCTGGGACACTTGAGGGAATTGGACCGATTCCAAGAACTGGAACATCGAAGACAAATCCCCCTGGGTCGTGGATGTGTATAATTCTTTGTAGAACTCTCTGAATTTAGAGGCGACAATGTTGGGGTCAGAGACCGGCCCATCCTGTGGATCCTGTAATGTGATGACCACTGGTGGCCTATCCTCACCATGAGCGAGATAGGCCAAGAGTTTACCTGCCTTTTCCCCATTTTCAAAATACTTCTGTTTGCTGAAAAACAGCTTCTGTTTAGCTTTCTCATACTGTAATTGTGTCACTACTCTGTTTTGTAGTTTTATTATGTCAGCGTGGTGAATGGATGGGTTTTCCCTATATTTCTGTTCTGACTGGGCTAGTTCTAAGATTGCCTTGTCGTGAGCTGCCGAGGAGGTAGATTTAATTTGGTTTATATGTGTTTGTAGGGCGGAGCGACCAAATAGCTTGAAAGAGTCCCACACTGCAGCAAAGGACGCCGAATTCATGTTTTCTATGAAAAATCTGCCTAGCTCTCCGTCCAGTGTACTGTCCTCTGGCAGTAAGGATAACCAAAAGGGATTCAAGCGCCACGTCCTAATCGGTTTGTCTAAAGGCATACTAATAGTAATGGTGTATGGGTTATGGTCTGATAGCAGTCTGGGACCAAAAGATGCCTCCACGAGGCGTGGGGCAAGCCTCTGTGATACAAAAATAAAGTCTATCCTCGACATTGAGTTGTGTGTGGAGGAGAAACAAGAGTAACAGCGCTTCTGCGGGTATCTAAATCTCCATGAATCTGTTAGGTTGAATGAGGAGATAATCTTGGAGAGTCTGGAGTCGCCCCTTGCCCCTGATGTAGTCGGGGTAGTCCTTAGCCTATCCCAGTCGTCGTTTAACGTGGTGTTAAAGTCTCCCATCCATACCACCTGGGCAGTCGGGTATCTAGTTATGAATTTGAGGCCTTCTGTAATGGTAGTGGTGGAGAATGGGGGAGGGACATACGAGGCCAGAATAAGGAAGGGTTCCCCATATATTTTTGCAGAAACAAATACATACCGCCCCATAGGGTCTGTGCAGACCTCACTCAACTCAAAGTGGACTGATTTAGCAATCAGCACAGACACCCCCCTAGAGTGGGATGAATACACAGAGTGGTAAATCCATCCCACCCATGGCCTCCTAAGTGTTCGTTGTAGTGAACCCTCGATGTGGGTTTCAACCAGGGCAACAACATCCGCCCTCTGATTTTTCAGGAACGTGAGGGCCGCCGAGCGTTTAATGTTGTCTCGGAGACCCCTCACGTTCCAGGTAAGAAACTTAAGTGATGCCATTTAAAACAAGAACTAAATAAATATTGAAGGATGAATATCAAAAATACAGTATAGTCATAACGTGTATCAAGGAAACAGTTCTGGATTACCTGTGAGTCCTCTGTACTCTGAGTTTTTGAGTGCATAAAAACCGTTAACTCCCCCCCCCCCCCTGCACCCTCCCCAACTGGTGCGGGCATTTTCCCAAACCAAAAACCATATCGTGGGTCGAACTTGTCTTCAGGGTATTTTGACAGCTTGAGTACTCCCTTGTCATACTCGGAATGTTCTCCCGACCTCAACACGATCCTCACGCTGCGTATACGGGTGTGCGGATTCTTTAGACCATACGTAGATATGGATTCGCTCAGACCTAAAGACCAAGGGCTGCATGTCACAATGCGCGGGGGCAACTCCCGCTGTACTTTACATTTGGAAGGTAGGACTCCTACAGTCCCGAGCTCCAGCTACCATTGTAGCTATGCGTATCGCGTCTCCCATTGGGGGACGAAGATAGGTTAATCAAGAAGATAGGGGTGTTAACCCACATTGTCAGGAGTGTGTCAGAGATGCATTCTTTCAGGTAATAACAGTCTAGATGTAGGCTCAACGCATTCAGGGGGTCTGTTGTGAGAGTTACACAGATGCATCAATAGGTGAAATTAGCCAGACTTGCAGGCCGCTCACATACGGCAATGTGGACAGGGTTAGAATGTCAGTATTAACATGCGATAGGAGCTGCAACCGTGGAAATAGTAATGTACTCACAGCTTGGTCAGTCCGCCTCTTCTGGGGCCGCTCTGCGTTCAATCCATGCTATCAGCTCCTCCGGGTCTTCAAAAAAGGAGACTTTACCATCATGCTCCACTCGCAGTTTTGCTGGGAATAACATGGCGTATTTTATGTGTAGCAGGCGCAATCTCTTTTTAGCCTCCATAAAATTCTGTCGTCGGCGCTGTATTTCAGCCGAGAAGTCTGGGAATATGGCAATCCTGACATTTCCAAAGGGAATATTGCCCCTTTCTCTGGATAGCCTCAACACCGCGTCTCGATCTTTATAATTAAGTAACTTGGCAATAAAGGTGCGAGGGGGTGCACCCTGCGGCGGAAGTCTGGCTGGCATGCGGTGTGCGCGTTCAACAGCTAGCATGGGGGAGAAGGCTTCCTTGCCATATGTATTGATGAGCAATTGCTCCAGGAACGTAGTTGGATCCTTCCCCTCTGCCCCTTCTGGGAGACCGATCAGGCGCAAATTACATAGTCTGATCCTGTTCTCGTCCTGCTTAGTAAAAAGCTGACGTATCTGCCGCTGCATGCGGTCCGTGCAGGCCTGGAGTGGTGGTAGTGCATCCTCCATGAGGCCTACCCGGGTTTCCGTCTCCTTAACCCTGCCGCGCAGCTTCTGAAAGTCCTGCCTGATGAGGGATATGTCCACCTTCACCTCCTCTATTTGAGCTGTGAGCGAGGTGCGACATAGCGTTATTGCTTCTAGGAGTTTGTCAGTGTCTCCCACTGCGCGCTCCTCACTGACCTTATCCTGTCCGCCATCGCTGCCTTCTCCTGTCGGCGGTATTGCTCGAGCCTGGCAGCTGCCGATTTTTGCGCTTTCGTCGGCGACATGTAATGTGGGATCTGGGGTGACCCCGGGGATGGTTCCTGAGGCGAAACAGCGTTTGTGGGATGAAGGATGCCGTGGATAGTAGGATTAATGAGCGGAGCTCTTCTGCTTGCGTCCTACTCCATGTAACGCCAGGCCACGACCCCTAGCTGAACTTGGTTTTGCATCAAAAATAAACCTGAAAATAGCTTAAATATAATTCATGCCATACCCTACAAAAGCCATTACATTTCTGGTGAGATATTTGAGAGCCTCTTAGACCCGGTTCACACAGGGGCGACTCAGCCGCCTAACAAGTCACGTCCCGCTCTGTTCAATGGAACCGTTCTAATAGGAGCAACTCAAGTCGCTCTGACTTAGAAAAAGGTTCCTGTACTACTTTGGGGGTGACTTGCATTGACTTCAATACAGAAGTCATTTTGCAAATCGCCTCTCAAGTCGTCTTGAGATTGCCTTGCCGAGTCGCCCCAGTGTGAACCGGCTCTTAAGGTTTTACACTGGACAATTCTGTTGCAATTTCAACTTCTGCTTTTGTCATTAAGCTTAAATGCTTTTAAGTAAATTGCCCACAGAAATTTGACGCCCAGTTTTTAAACAGAACTTTACCCATATCAGCTTAAAAATAATGTTCTTTAGAAAAGGAACATACATTAACCACTTCAATACCTGGCTATTGTAATATGACGTCCGCAGGAGGGATCTCCCATCCTGGGAGGATGTCATATGACGTCCTGGGCTTCCCGGCCGTCTAGGGGGCGCACGCCGCTCGGGACTCGGTGCGCGTGCCCGCCGGGCACCCGCGATTGTGGATGTGTGTAAACACAATTGAGAGGAGACCAATGGCATGTTCCCAATACAAAGGAACACTGATCGGTCTCCTCCCCTTGTGAGTCCACGCCCCCTACAGTTAGAATCACTCCCTAGGATACACATTTAACCCCTTGATGGCCCCCTAGTGTTAACCCCTTCCCTGCCAGTCACATACAGTAATCAATGCATTTTTATAGCACTGATCGCTGTATAAATGCGAATGGTCCCAAAAACGTTTAATATATGTCTGTCGCAATGTCAGTCACAAAAAAATATCAGATTGCCGCCATTACTTGTAAAAAAAAAAAATGCCATAAATCTATCCCCTATTATGTAGACACTAACTTTTGCGCAAAGCAATCAATATACACTTATTGCGATTTTTTTTTTACCAAAAATATGTAGAAGAATACGTATCGGCCTAAAACTGAAAACTTTTTTTTTTTTTTAATTGGGATATTATAGCAAAAAGTAAATGCTGCTTTTTTTTCTTCAAAATTGTCACTCTTGTTTATAGCGCAAAAAATAAAAACCGCAGAGGTGATCAAATACCGCCAAAAGAAAACTATTTGTGGGGGGGGGGGTAGGAAATGTCATTTGGGTACAGTGTTGCATGACCGCACAATTGTCATTCAAAGTGCGACAGTGCTGAAAACTAAAAATTGGTCTGGGCAGGAAGGGGGTGAAAATGCCCTGTATTAAAGTGGTTAATAATGGTACCAAAATTAGTGTGTGCTGTAAATAGCCTCCAGTATTGCTCCTGTCTCCTTCATGCCTGAGGTGGCCATTTTACTGAAGCCCAGAAATCTTGATTTAATGGTTTCAAAAAACAGTTACAGTCCTGGAATGCCAGGATTGCTGTCTCATTTGCTTGTGTCCTCAACCAAACAATCCAATGGCTGGTGACATAACTGATCACATGTGCAGCACCACAGCAGTTGCAGATCAAACAGAAGCATCTTCCTTTGCTGTAAAGGATAGGAGGGTTTAATTCCGCTTTAAGGCTGTCAGCAGATCAGCCTCTACAAATTCGACAGCGCCTAAAAATAGAAAGCAACCGAGTATGTGCAGAGCAGAGTGAGACAATGGGGTTGATTAACTAAAGGCAAATCCACTCTGCATTACAAGTGCACTTGGAAGTGCAGTCGCTGTAGATCTGAGGGGAAAACCTGAAATGATGGGAAGCTCTGCTGATTTTATCATCCAATCATGTACAAGCAAAAATACTGTTTATTTTCCTTGCATGTCCCCCTCGGATCTACAGCGACTGCACTTCCAAGTGCACGTGTAGTGCAAAGTGGATTTGCCTTTAGTAAATCAACCCCATTGTATTACTGGATTTTAAACAGTATAGACACTTCTTATATTTTACATAGCTATAGCTGCAAAAAGGGGCCAGCATGAAGTCATAGCAGGGCTTAATTTTCTGACGCTCCACTAATAACTTTCTGGTTTCAAACAAAATAAATGATCGAAATTGGGTAGCAAATGAACTGAAAATCCCTTTCAAATGGTTTAGTGATTACTATTGAAGCAATTTTATTTGTCATCTTTTGAAAGAAAGTAATAATCGTAACAAGGGACAGTTTCCTGTGGACTGTTCATTATATGCAATTTCCCCCCTTTTATCAAAAGCTGACGAAAAGCTTCCAAAATGGAGAATAGCCAATTTACTGCTAAAGGGAAGAAAAAAAAAAAAAATCACCCCTTTAAACCCTGGCTGTTCAGGTGGTGATGAGCGGATCCCCTTGTTGAGTTATCAGTTTCAGAATTGCGGACCACACCCACCGTAGATAAGGTGCGGTCGCTCTATGGCAGATTACACACATGTGATGTGACACCTCCAGGTCTGGGGCGAGTATGCGCACCGCCCTGTTCCTGCTGCGATTATACACAGCAGGACCCACTGATGTTGCGGTACAGAGGGAGAATGGCGATCTGCCTGTCTGCCAGCAAGGAAGATCGCCGTTCTGTCAGTACAAAAAGATATGGATTCTGTGTGTGTGCAAAGCAGGGGCACAGACACAAGCCTTCCCCTAGTACAAGCACCTCCCCCCCACAGTAGTAAAGCACAGTTCACCCTTTGAATTGCCCCTGATGTTAACCCCTTCCCAGACAGTGTCCGCCCACAATATCGCTGATTGGAACCATTGTAAAAAAAAATTTTTAGGGGGATAAAATTTAACCAAAAATATGTAGCAGAATACACATTGGCCTAAATTTATTAAGAAATTGATTTTTTAATGGACAGGTCTTCTAGCCAAAATGTAAAAAAAAAGTTTTTTTAATGTTTTTTTTTTTTAGCGCAAAAAAAAACAAAAAAAAAAAAAAAACACGGTAATCCAATTAGGGAGAAATTGTTTTTTCGCTGCCGATATTTTGGCCATCTCTCAGGCTGGCATTCTGTACATTTCACAAAACTTTTTTTTTTTTTTACCCTTTATCACTTATTGCTGTCACAAGGAATGTGGCAGTAAGGCAGTGACAGGTACTCTTTATGGGGGGAACGGGGGTCTACAAGACCCCAAACCCCTTCACTGCACTTGAAAGTATTCAAAACGTCAAGATAAGCTTTTTTTATTTATACTTTATACTGGCGCCTTTAGGATGCCAGTAATCCGGAAAGTAATGTCACGACATTGCTGCCTGGGTTATTAGGTGGGTAAATCTTCCAGGGGGCAAGTGGTTGAGGATTGAATTAAATTTCTGCAGAACAGGAGAGAATAAAGACATTTGTATAACCTGAAACAGATTATTTTTTTTTTTTACTTGAACTGCTAATGGTGCCAATTTTCGCAGGGTTTGGGTTATCATTTACCTCCAAAAAAGCACCTTCCTTGTTTGTGTCAGTGGTGTGCAGACAGCATAAGCCTGTTAAGGCCTAGGCCATGCCTATTTAAAGCAGAGTTCCGCTGATTTAAAAAAAAAAAAAAATTAAAAGTCAGCAGCTACATATACTGCAGCTGCTGACTTTTAAAATATATGGACACTTACCTGTCCAGGGCGCCCGCGATGTCGGCACCCGAAGCCCATCTGTCCCTCGGCTCTTGGGTGGAGACGCCGCCATCTTCGGTAAGGGGGTAAGGGAATTAGGAAGTGAAGCCTTGCGGCTTCACTTCCTGGTTCCCTACTGCGCATGCGCGAGTCGCACTGCGCGATCCCACTGGTCCCTGCCGTCTTCTGGGACCTGTGTCTCTCCCAGAAGAAAGCCGGGGGGGAGTAGGCGCTGGACGTGGCATAAAAGCACACATTCACCTGCATCAGACAATGCATAGCTTTTGCCCACCAAAATGCCAATTACTGATTCAATTAGCTTACACATGGAATGTGAAATAAATGGAGTCAGAAGTCTGAACCTTAACTTCTCTATTTTGTACACATAGAAAAACCCTTTTCTTGGACTCCTTTGGAGGGACAAAGTCTAAGGCTTGGTTCACACATATGCAATTTGCTTTTGATCCTTTGCTGGAGTGCCATTTGTGGTTTTACAAATGCGTTTTTGATGCGTTTTAGGCTTTCAGTTTGTTGGATGGATTGAAAACAAAAAACGCAAATGGCAGCAAGAATGCACTACATAATTTTTTGCAGCTTCTCAATTTAAGTCTCCACCCTAGCCCAATAGATTAAGGACTTTGATGACCAATTGGGTAAAATATATATAAAAAAAATTTTTATACAGAATTTAAAAAGTATAGACATATATAGAAATACCACAATAATATTAAAATACACCATTTTCCTCATTAACCCCACAGCAGTCAGGGAATGAGTGTCTCGCTGCGACTACAGTGCAGGTGCGTTATACGGGTAATGACCCGGTTCTTCAGGAAGATACATTACACACAGTCGAGCTCTCTAAATTCATGATCAATAACAGAGTAAAAAAAATAAAAAAAAGATAGAAAAATGTTCATCCTACAAACAGCTGCTGCCAACCTTCCAGCCCGATGGGGTAATCCGCATGACTTTAAGAGTACATCGGAACCTCGGATTGCGAGTAACGCTGTTAACAAGCTTTTCGCAATATGAGCACTGTATTTGAAAAAATCCTAACTCGGTTTGCGAGTGTTGTCTCGCAAAACGAGCATGATTCAGGCCAAAGCGGTGTGCAGTACCACGCCGAGCGGCGCCATTCGGAAATGCTCAAAAAGACACGGAAATGCTCAGTTTCCGAACCTTTCTGAGGTGTCCTTGGGCTTTTCGGGCCGTTCCCGAGGCTCTCCAGTGCCCCCCCACCTCTGGCCGCATCCAGCATCGCATGCCATTGAAGTCAAAGCGGAACAAAATTATTTTAGTTTCCATAGACTTCAATGGGGAAACTCGCTTTGATATGCGAGCACTTTGGATTACGAGCATTCTCCTGGAACGGATTATGCTCGTAATCCATGGTTCCACTGTATCAAAGTACCAAGCGAAGTGGGAAGTGGTCTATTGTATCCCAATAATGATCCCAGGTAATATGTACCATTGGGTCAAAACTCAGAGGGTCCAGTGAGGGATGGCTGGAGGTGAGGGAGACATGTGTCAGGGTCTCCATCCTGGCGAGTATGGCTCACGCAAAACGCACTGTTTTTCTTTAAAGAAAAAGCCCCTGGCCCTTTCCAAAAACAGAGGCTGAAAAATGCACAGAAGTGAACGTGTCCCATAGGAAACCATGTAAAATGGACTGTAGCGCCTTTCTGCAAAAAGCTTTAAAAAATGCATAGGTGTGAATCGAGTCTTAAAGTGTTGGTTTATACTACTGCCTATGGGGAGGATGGCAAACAACTGTAGGCCATCCCAGGATATAGCACCTCCTACTACTAGCTTTTATTGCTGGTGTCCTAAGAGTATGGGCATCTTTTCTTTAGTTCTGCTGTTGTAAAGACTAGCTGGTGTTAGTTTGCTAGCAATTTTTCCTTAAAATCAAGGCTCTTCTCTACATAGCTAAAATGGACGGGAACCTCCCAGCAGCAATTTGAACGGTTGTCCTCAGCCCGACTTATAAAAAACAAATCACGACTTCACTGATTGAGCTTGCACGGGTGTCCCCATATGCGGTTTTTCATTGGGGTACTTAGGTGGGAGGAGGAGCCGAGAGTGCCGGCTGGGGGCCGCAGAAGAGGTGCGGTGCTACTTTGAAAAAGTATTGCACAGAGCAGGTATGTTATTTAAAAAAAAATATATATATATACATATATTAATACAATGATTTTGCAGTGGGTACAGAAATACAATTTTCATTCACGTGCATTGAGACAGAAAAGACATTTGTGAAAACTTGGACCTTACATACAATGCTGGCATCATAAGGACAGGAGACCGGGTGGTATTACAAATCTGGGGAAACTGTCTGCCTAAATATAAAAAGCCCAGGAGCAGCTCACAGGCGTAGTCGAGAAAACTAACAGGAAAGAGGGGAACCCGATCTATGAAACCATAATGTTGAGTGATGGACTGTATGAGCCCACCTACAGATGGTGGAATGAGAAGCTGGGGCGCCTTTTCAGGGCCCATTTAATATAACAAGGGAACTAGTCTTACTGAAAAAAGCAGTGGCTGACAGACATCACATGGGAGAACACTTGCACTATGGTCTTAAAGGACAGGCAGTCTCTGAAAAAGAACAAAAATAGCAGAGACTTGACTATTTGATGGTGTCGACAAATCAAATGCAGGTCCAGATTCAGTCTTAGGAAGGAGAAGAATCATCCCCTGGAGAAAATTGCATCATACCAAGAGAAGTAAGCCTTCAACATCCAATGATAGCCCTGAATCCTCAGAATGCCCTTCATCTCAATCAAAAAAGGAGGTCCCAGGGGAGCAAAGGCAAAGATCCAGGTGTACTGCTTTTACCGGTGGATCCCTGCACCTAAAATACAAGCCTGTCCAGTTGGCTGTTGAACCTAGAGTTCAACAGCCAATGTCCCTCACCTAGAATGCATTTTTAAAATTCCTCCAGCTACAGCGTTCCCTGCATGGACAAGGTGCTTGAAGATTTAAAGAAAACCATTCAAGGATTTGAAATCAGGGATGTGGTAAATGTCCTCTGGGTTTTGGGAAAGTTGGGGTAAACTCCCTTAAACTGCTCTGCAGGCAGAAAGGGAGCCATGACTCATTGGTCCAGAAGGCCTGAGAGTCTAATGGAAATCTGACAGTGTGGAGACAATGGAAGGTCAGAAAGGAGAAAAAAAGTGAGGAAGAGGCAGGGAACAAAACTCTGGTTTGTAACTCTAGGACACCAACATTCACACCCAAGCAAATGCTTGGGCATCTTGTGTGCCAAAGGCCAAGAGGGGAAGCACCTTCATACCAAGGAATGCCTGTCTGAGGATCTGGTAGACTTCAAGGGTCAGACTCTGCAGGTAGACAGGGAGTCATGCATCAGTAAGGGGTGAATCTTGGCTTGGAAGTTTGGTGCAGAAATGAAAAGGTCACTTGATGGTAGAGCTGCACAATCATTAAAAAATTGTGATCTTAACTGTGTGTCTTGTCAAAGAACAAGAATTTTTTTTTTATTGCATTTGCAAATTACATGGCCGCCTGCAAAACTGTGCGGCCAAAACAGGCATCAGCCGAACCACTCATCTACCTTGTAGAATTTTGTAAAGGTGTGAACAGACGACCAAGTCGCCGCATTACACTCATGAGCGACAGACACTCGATGTCAGAAGGCCCAATAGGTTCCAATTGCCCTGGAGGAATGGGCCGCGACCGGAAAGGGGGGCATTTGCCCCTTCAAGGCGTAGGTCTGAACCACAATCTGTCTGATCCACCTAGAAATGGTGGCCGACGAGACCGCCATGCCTTTTTTTGGACCAGCAACCGAAACAAACAGGGAGCTCCCGAAAAGGGAGCCATGGGAGACAAATATACTGTGAAAGCTCGGACCACCTCCTTAGGATGTGTCGGTTTAGGGCACAAAGGCGGCAATACAAAGACCCATTGATGTGGAACGCCGAACCCACCTTCGCAGGAAAGAAGGTTGCGGACGCAACACCACCTTATCCTTATGGATAACCAGATAAAACGACTTGCAAGACAAGGCCACCAGTTCGGAAACCCTCCTGGCAGATGTAATGGCCACTGGAAAGACCACTTTCTGGGAAAGAGTCAACAAGGGAATCTCTGATATTCTCAAACGGCGGCTTTTGAAGCGCCGAAAAAAACACCAGGTACAGATCCCACGGGGGTAACGGTGTGCGCACCAGAGGAACTACATGCCGATCCGCCGAACAAAGGTGCTCACTAGAGAGTGAGACGCCGGGTCGCTATTAAAAAAAAGAAAAAAGAAGGACAGCTAAGACTGATATCTGTCCTTTAATGGTGCTTAAAGCCAATATCTGGCCTACGCCTCGCTGCAGAAAACAGCAGGATCCTAGATATAGCATAGGAATGCAGACGCCATCCTTTCACCTCACACAGAGATGTAGGCCTTCCAGGTACGATGATATATCCAGCGATGGTAAAGCAGGATGGAGAATCGGACCTCGAGACAAAAGGTCCTCCCGTAACGACAGTCGCCAGGGGGTGTCCGCCACCAGGCGCACTAGATCTGCGTACCAGGGATGCTGAGGTCAATCAGGGGCAATCAGATTACTGGTGTGCCCCATAGCAGGGACAGTATCCCGAACACCTCCTGATGCAGCGCCCATTCTCCTGGGACCAGCATCTGGCGACTCATAGTCTGCCTGCCAGTTCCCCACTCCAGGGATGAAAATGGCCGATAGAGCCGGTACATGTCGCTCTGAAGGATGTGTGCGACCTCCCGTGCAGCGGCCGAGCCTCCAGTTCCTCCTTGACGATTGACATATGCCACTGCCGTAGTCTGACTGGATCCTGATCGGACGCCCTCGAAGCCTCATTGACCATGTGGAGAGGCATAGCCCGATTGCTCATAGCTCATTGATCGGCAACATGGATTCCTCCTCCGACCAGAGGCCCTGGGACGACTGTACCCCCAGTACGACACCCCAGCCGGTCACGCTGGCATCCGTTGTGATCACAGTTCAATGTAGAGGTAGGAACAACTTCCCAGACTGAAGTGCCGGGGATCTGAGCCACCAGAGCAGGGAGTCCCTGACTGACTCACCTGAACCTGCCGATCCAGGGATTACAGAGATTTGTCCCATTTCGTCAAGATCTCCTTCTGCAAGAGACTGGTGTGAAACTGGGCATACGGCACTGCCTCGAAGGAGGCCACCATGAGCCCCAGGACTCGCATGCAGAAGCATAGCGACGACCACCTGCGGTTCATCAACAGTTTTACCACGGCTCTGAGAGTCTGTAGCTTGTCTGGAGGGAGAAACACTCTCGCTTCCACGGAGTCCAGCAGTAAGCCTAGGTACTCCAAACGCTAAGTCGGTATGAACACCGACTCTGAGGTTCAACAGCCATCCAAAATCCTGCAGGGACTGCATGGAGATCGCCACATCCTCCTTGAATTCTGAGGCGGAAGATGCTCTCAGGAGGAGATCGTCTCGATAGCCTACGATCGCGATCATGCGTTGTCGCAGCAACGCCAGAACTGGAGCCAATACCTTGGTAAAGACTCGGGGGGCTGATGCCAAGCCAAAAAAGGGGAGAGCCACAAAATGGTGGTGGGCGTCCCCAACCGCATTGCAGAAACTGCCGATGCCGAAGGCATATGGGTACGTGCAGGCACGCATCCTGGATGTCCAAGGATGCCAGGAAGTCCCCTTGATGGAGTGCAGCGACTACTGAGCGAACTGATTCCATTCTGAACCTCTGTATTTGCACGAAGCAAATGAGGGCTTTTAGGTCCAAGATTGGACGTACCCCTTCCTTTTCGCTAACTACAGTTTGGAGTAGAACCCGTGGAATTATTTCCGGCTCCGGAACAGGTACGATCACCCCGTGACCCAGCAGGTCCCTTACCGGGAGTACGGGTATGCTGGAGGGGAAGAATCTGTTAGGTGGCCAAGCGACCCCCCACCCGTGAGACAGGCGGGGACAAACATTCATGCAGTAGCACATTTGCTCGCAGGCTTGCGGTTCCAGGGACGCTTTTGTCCCTCAGAGGTCGTCCTGGGGACATTTAGCCGAAGCCCCGGGACAAAAAAATTGTTTTGTGAGCATAAAAAGATGGCCCTTGCCTATGGCGTGGCTCCTTAGCCTTCCTGGTCTGCAGGAGTAAGGTACACTTCCCACCGGTGGCATTCTTAATTTCATCCAACGAGGCTCCAAAGAGCCGTTCGCCAAGGAAGGGTAGATCCGTCATGGCTGTTCCAGATGCCTAGTCCGCAGACCAGCATTGTAGCCAAATCAGGCGCCTCAGCACCACTGCTGACACAGAAGCCCTGAAAAACAGAGGGAGGGTATCCAGGGCCGTGTCACAAATGTACTTAAGGCCTTGCACTAACTGGTCTGCAAGTTCCACGCAGACAGGAGAAGCCGGTTGTTCCCCCAATTTGCAGTGCAAAAGTTTTGCCCACTCGGTCAATGTCGGACACAAGCGCAGAGGCCAGTACTG
The DNA here is from genome assembly GCA_029206835.1 of Rana muscosa. Lineage (NCBI taxonomy): Eukaryota > Metazoa > Chordata > Amphibia > Anura > Ranidae > Rana > Rana muscosa. The sequence continues at coordinate 211,886,891 of CM055126.1, forward strand.
GTCGCATCGCTGACCCCACAACCGTAAATAAGGAACGGGCCACTGCCTCGGCCATCCTGTCCGTGGGGTCCTTAAAGTCAGGAGTCCCCTCTACCGGGATCGTGGTTACCTTATTTAACCTGGATACAGGGGGGTCCACGACCGGAGGAGCCGACCATTTTTTAAGAAGGCTCTCCTCAAAAGGGGGTAATGCACCGCCATATATTTTGGGACCGAAAGGTCAGTTGCGGTCGCTCCCATTCCATGTATATGAACTTATCTAAATAAGTCAGATACGGAAACACCTTAGGTGTACAGGCTGGCTTACGGGACCCAAAAGGGACCACTACTTCAGCAGAGGAAACTGCTGTATCCTGACTGTTCAGGGTATCACGCACAGCTGTGATAAGTGCTCCAACTAGCGCTGTGTCACACGTGGACCCGGACGGGGACTCCTCCTGGCTGTCCGATTGGTCCTGGTCAGCATCATCCGTAAACGACAGAGCAGGGGTCACAAGCCTCAGCGGGGCCCGAGTCTGTGTCAGAGCTCTGCCCAGACGGGGGCGGAGGCCACTTTTTACCACCTTTGCGCCCACGCACCGCCTCCATCTTGGAAATGAACGAGTTAAGGATCGCCGACAAAGCGTCCAAAGGTACGGCACTGTCTGCAGGCGAACCGGTTGCAATTGTCCGAGTTCGGGGGAAGAAACACCAGTTTCTAAAGCCAAGCTAACCCACCCTGCTGGGGACTTAGGACAGTGAATGGTCCCACCCTCCTAACTACTGCAGGCTGAGGGGGCCCCCCCACCGCAGGACTCACCACCCTGACCGAGGTCTGCGCCGCCAGCTAGGTGTGCCTGTGTCAGCTCCCAGGTGTCTGCGAGAGGAAACCGCGCTGTTCTGAGCCTCAGGGATCAGCGCTGGGCATGAAAAAGGCTACAACAAAATGGCCGCCGAGCGACCAGTATAAAAGGACATGGTCACAGGGAAAATGACCGCCGAACTACAGGAAAATGATTCCTGACCATGCTTATCCCTGGACACACTAAAAATGGCGGCCAAACCACTGTATGCAGAAAGACAGTGGAAAAAAAAGGCAGGGAAAATGGCAGCAAACAGCGATCAGCACATTAGACCTCTAGACACCCAGGGGAGAGACAAACAGACACCCAGGGCACAGCCACCCAGCGCAGCCCCCCACCCAAGGAGAGAGCACCCCCCAGGGGGCCCTTGTCTATGTGGCACACGCACCACTCAGCAGCCCATGCAGCATCCCCCACGGGGGGCGCGCAGGGGCAGGGAAGATAGGGACAGGGAAAGGAGAGTGACCCCCGAATCGACCTCCCAGGGAATGCCCAGCTGCTCAGCCCCACTGAGGCAGGGAGAGCTGTACTTACCATTCCGGACGAGCTGGGGACATTTCATCACAGACCCACTCTCTGATCAGTACAGGGTGGCTGCTGGCCCGGCACACTGACGCAGACATCAGTAGCCCGGTCATATGTGTGCCCTGGAGCATTGCGCTCACCGGCCGCCCCTGGAGCCTGAGGGGCATGTCGTGGCTGACCCAGCGCAGAGCTCTGGTCTGCACAAGCTCGCTGGTCAGGCTGGGGAGACTACAAGGATAAGGGTATCCAGCCTGTCACCCAGCCGGCTGTTAATAGCAGATCCCATGATCTTAATCTTGCGCAAAAAGCAAACTTCTACAGAAAAAAATCCACGGACCGATAGGGCCGCAGGGTTCCTAGGTCCTTGACTAGGCAGAAAAATAACAGGCTGCACGATGCAGGCCAGGGGGTTGTTACTGAAGGGACCGCCCCTTGGGCGGAACTAGAAAGTTCTGTTTTGTTTTTGTACATGTTAACATGTTATGCCTAGTCCTCTCCTGAAGGTGGTGCAACAACCCTATGGTCTAAGTAAAGGAGCTATGTTGGTCAGTGAACGTAAGAGAAATAGGATTTTTGTACTCACCGTAAAATCCTTTTCTGAGTTCATGGACTGACACAGCTTGCTATTGACAAGTGGGTATTATGCTTCATTTAGGAGTGACTAGGCAGAAAACTTGTTCACACCACACCCTATACAGCACCGACCAGGGGGCGGACCCTCTGGGTATAACCCCTCTCTCTGCACCTCGCAGATCAGTTCATCAAAAAGCAGTACAGACTTAAAAATGAGGGGTGGGTGCTGTATCCTTACATGAACTCAGAGAAAAGGATTTTACGGTGAGTACAAAAATCCTATTTACTCTTTCGTTCATGGACGGACACAGCATCCTATTGACAAGTGGGACATCCCAAAGCAGTGTCAAAAACGAGGGGTGGGAGCAGCATTAAAACTTCAAAACAAAAAACAGAGCTTAACGGAGGAGTTGCAACTCTAAACAGCCGCCTGCAATACCTTGCGGCCGAAAAAAGCATCCGAAGATGCACACACATCAACTTGTAAAGCTTAGTGAAAGTGTGAACGGACGAGCAGGTCGCCGCCTTACACACATGGTGAAACAGACGCTTGATGCTCCCGCTTGATGCTCTGAGCTCGGACAGCGCCCAAAAATTCAACGTCGTCTCCTAGAATTCGACGGATGAGGACACAAGGACACCAAAAGGACGTCTGCTACACAAGCCCCACGGAGGTAGTGGAGGGTGGACCGGAGGGGCCGCCTGCCGAACCCACTGTACAAACGTTATTACTAGAGAGTGAGCGACCAGGGGTCGTTGAAAAAGACAGCCGGGGCAGATACCTGCCCCCTAATTGTACATAAAGCAACATTTTTTGCCCGTTCCCTGCAGAACAGCAAGACTCTGGAACTAAATAAGTACGCGGATGCCACCTCATTTCCTCACAAATGGATATGTAGGTCTTCCAAATGCGATGGTAAATGTTCCTAGGGGATGATGTCCAAGCACTCCTCATGGTAGAGATCATCGAGTGACAGGCCCCGGCCTCTTAGCACCTGGCTCTCGAGCCATGCCGTTATGCCAGTGACTGTAAAAAACAGGATGGCGCATGGGACCTTGCGACAGCAGGTCCTTCTTAGCGGTAGATGCCAAAAAGGCATTCTGCTACCAGACGCACTAGATGGGCGTACCAAGGACGCCGAGGCCAATCCAGAGCAATTGGGACCATTGGAATTCTCTCTGCCTCCAGTCTGCAAAGCAGCTGAGAAAGGAGCTTCAGAGGAGGAAAGGCATAGATGAGCCGGTACTGACTCCACGGTGCCATCAACGCATCTCTCGTGTTTGCCCATGGGCCTCTTGACCTGGCCACAAACCTCAAAACCTTCCGATTGAGTAGAGAAGCCAGGCGATACAAGACTGGCGTGCCTCCCCTCTGGTAAAGGAGCTGAACGCCTCCGGGTGTAGAGACCATTCTCCTTGGTCCAGCATCTAACACTTCAGGTAGTTCGCCTGCCAGTTTTCCACACCCAGAATGTATACGGCCGACAGGCCTGGTATGCTCCTTTCTGCCCCCCCTTAGGTGGTGAGCGACCTTCGATGCTGAAGCAGAGCCGCTTGTTCTTCCTTGATGATTGACATATGCCACCACTGTGGTGTTTGTCCAGTCAGAATCCAGTCGGACGCCTTTGTAGCCTCTGAGACCATGTGGAGAGGCAAAGCTAGATCGCCCGGAATTCCAGGACAATGATCGGCAAGTGGAATTCCTCCAGAGTCCAGCAACCCAGGTTGACCGAGCTCCCCAGACTCCTGTCCAACCGGGAAGACAGGTGTCCGCCGTGACCACCATCCAATAAAAAGGAAGGAACAACTTCCTGGACAGAAATGCCGGTGGTGGCACACCTGGATTTTGACAATCCAGGGATGAAGGGCACTTGACCCTTCTGGACAGAATTACCTTCTGTGAAATAGTGCATATGGTACTGGCTCAAAGGAGACCACCATGAGGCCCAGGACTCGCCTGAAAAAAAAGTGGTGCGACAATCCTCTTTGGGATGTCAACTGCCGCACTGCAGCCCGAAGGGTCTGCAGCCTTCCCATAGGGAGAAAAAAAAAAAAAACTTCCGCCAGAATCAACCCTAGATACACTAGGAGTTGAGACGGTACCGATACTGACATCAGTGTTCAGCACCCAACCAAGAAGAATCGGAGGGTCCGACAGGTTATAGACACGCTCACCTCTAATTTTGAGGTGGCCCTCAGAAGAGAACGTCTAAGTTGCCCATGATAGCGATGATTAGTAGTCGGGCCAGACCAAGGATGCCGGAAAATCCCCCGGGTGGAGGGCAGCGACAACAGAGTGTCTTCAGCACTACAAACAGATTAGAGCAGAACCCCTGAATCCTTTCCTGTACCGAGACAGGAAGGACCACCCTGCGCATCAGCAGGTCTTGAACCTCCCCATATAGGACTTCCAGACGAGTCAGCTGATGCTGGCGGTTTAGAGGGAAAAAATCTGTTCGGTAGGCAAGCAAAGTTGGGCTTGCAAACCCAGGGACACTTCTGTCCCTCAGCAGGCGCTTTATCAGCCTGGGGTTGTTTACTTGCCGCACTAGGTGGACGAAAGACCACTTGTGCACGGTGAAGGAGAGCCCTAGCCTATGGCGTGGCTCCTTACCCCTTTTTGGATTGCGGGAGCAGCAAGTTCTTATCGCCTGTGGCATCCTTAACGATGTCATCCAGAGAGGCTCCAAAAAAAGACTGTCACCACTGAAGGGCAGGTCCAATAAGGCCTTCTTGGAAGTTTTTTTGGTCTGTTGAACAGCACTTAGCCAAATCAGGTGGCATAACACCACCGCATAACCCGAGGCTCTAGACAGCAAGGGGATAGTATCCATGTCTGATTCGTAGACAAACTTAAGGCCCTGTACCAACTGGTCGGCCAAAGCTACCTCATTCGGAGGAGCTTTCTGCGCCTTTAACCCCTGGAGTAGCATCTTTGCCCACTCAGTAAGTGTCTGAGACACCAAAGCTCCAGCCAATGCTGAACGCACCGCTGAGCTCACCACAGTGTATAGGTAGCGAGCGAGTGCCACAGCCTTCTTGTCCACAGGGTCCTTGAAGACAGGAGCCCCCTTGTCAAGTCTGGACACAGGGGGGTCTACTATCGGGGGAGAGGACCATTTTTTTTTAGCAAACTCCTCAAAGGGGTACCGGGGCTGCAAAATAACCTTAAGTGGGTTTTCCCACTCCTTGTATAAAAGCTTATCAAGATAAGACACACAAGGAAACACCTTAGCAGTGCGGGCCGGCTTACGGAACCCAAAGCGGACCGCCGTCTCTGCTGCTTCTGCAGCATTCTCCAATTTCAGCGTATCCCACACTGCAGTGATAAGGTCAGATGCCAAAGCCTTTTTGCGCGTTGACCCGGAGTCATTCTCACTGTCCAACCGGTCACGGTCCGCAGTCTCTGATGCATCAGAATCAGGGCAATGAGCCAGTCGGGCCTGGTTCTGCATCAGAATTATCCCCAGAAGAAGGCGGGGGAAGGAGGCATTTGCTACCCCCCCGTGTTCCCATGTGCCGCTTCTACCTTGGCAACAAAGCCTTCGGGATTGCCGACATAGCGCCCACAGATACATCAGGGGCACCAGCTGCCAACTCAGGTGTTTCAGGGAAAAAGACATCTGCTTCTGACCCACGCGCCCGACACCCACAGGGACTCCAAAAGCAGGGCATCATTAGGCCACCCTCCTAGCTGCTGCAGAGGTCTCCCAGAGGACTCGCCACCCTTAGAACGGTACCGCTACTGCTTCCGTCTCCTCCCACCTGAGATGCTCTCCCACCGCTGCCTGTGTGAGTCTGATCTCGTCAGCGTATTTCTGTATACTTTTGTGCCTGTAGAATGCACCCTAGAGGCCGAAGACTTCCACAAAATGGCCGCCGAGCGGTCATGCTGAAGTGTGGACCATAAGAAAATGGCCGCCAAACAGTCGACAGAGGCCAAAGTGGCCGCAAACCACAAGAAAATGGCCGCCGAGCGTTAGATAAGAGGCCAAAACAGACGTGGACCACAAGAAAATGGCCGCTGACAGCATGGAGGGAGAAACACACAGGTAAGCAGCACATTGACATATTAATGACAGTCTACAATGAAGCCCGGCTGCAGATGGAGCCCCCCAGGTGCACCCCCAGCACCCAGCCTTAGCTTCAGAGCCCAGGGAGAGAGGAAAGAAAGGGCAAAAAAACACTTACTTGATCTCTCCAGGAATGTCCAGTCAAGTCACCCTGCCAAAGCAGGGGAGCTACCTACCCTTTCTGCGTGGATCACGCTGGAAGACATTCCGGACAGATCATCATCTGCGCAGTTACGGAGGTGACGGTCGGCCCGGCATGCTGCGATTGTGCCATAGAGACCGATCATATGCATGCCATAGAGCCGAAGCTCACCGGCCACCCGTGGAAAACCCAGCGCGTAAGCTAGGGTCGGCACACGCTCGATGGCCGAAACTGGGAAGACAAGGATCTGGGATCCAGCCTGTCACCCAGTCGGCAGTTGATCGAAGATCGCAGGAACAAAAAAAACCTAGAAAAAAAACCCCCGGACCAATGGGCCTGAAGGGAGCCATGTCTTCCTATGCTAGGCAGAAAAAAACTGATCTGCAAGGTGCAGAGAGAGGGATTATACCCAGAGGGTCAGCCCCCTGGGCGGTGCTGTATAAGGTGTGGTGTGTTAACACTTTCTACAAGTTTTCTGCCTAGTCACTCTTAAATGAAGGATAATACCCACTTGTCAATAGGAAGCTGTGTCAGTCAATGAACGAAAGAGTAATATAGGGTACTGAAGCTTGTCGCCATTTCACAGGCACACGCAAATTTAAAGTTTGACATTTTGGGTATTTACTTGGTGCAACCTAAAATTTAATTTGGTGCATTTTTTACTAAAATTTTGCATTTGCCAGCCCTTTTCTGTAATGTTCTGTGACAAATTGGAACAACCACTTATTCTCTAGGGCACAGGTGTCAAACTGGTGACTCTGCAGCTGTTGCAAAACTACAGGTCCCATGAGGCATTGCAAGGCTGACAGTTATAAGCATGACTCCCAAAAGCAGAGGCACAACAGCTTAACCACTTAACGACCGCTCACTGTATATATACGTCGGCAGAATGGCACCGACAGGCACAATCACGTAGAGTGTACGTGATTGCCTTTGTATAGTTGGGGGGTCCAATCGGACCCCCCTCCTATACAGTGAGCGGTGGCTAAGTGTCCGGGAGCGTTCCGGGATGAGGGGGCAGCCATTCGTTTCTGGCCACCCCCTCGCGATCGCTCCCGGCGAATGGAAATGCCCCCTCTGTCTGTGTCAGACAGAGGGAGCAGGAGGAAGTGATGTCATCTCTGGTGCGGCGCTCACATATACCGAGCGCCGTACAAGAGAAGACATCAGGTCAGTGCACACAACACTACACTGACACCAGGACACATAGGGACGTAAATCGCCCCCCCAGATCACCCCCCCAGCCCCCAGTCACAGTGTCACTGATTGCAGTGACCATTTATTTAGTGATCACTGCAATCAGTGACATTTGTGACTGTAAAAGTGTCACCAAAGTTTAGTCTTAGGTCCAGTGTAGCCCCCTAACCCCCCCTAATAAAGGTTTAACCCCCTGATCACCCCCCAGATAACCCTTTCACCGCCTATCACCACTGTCGCTTAGCGATCATTTTTCTGATCGCTGTCTTAGCGTCAGTGATGCAGATCGGTAGCCGGTAATTTTTTTTAGGTTCGCCGCAGGTTTTTATAGTGTCAGGTACCCCAATATAATTATCTAATAAAGGTTTAACCCCCTTGATCGCCCCCCAGGTAACCCTTTCACCCCCATCACCACTGTCGCTAAGCGATCGTTTTTCTAAACGCTGTCTTAGTGTCGGTGATGCAGATCGGTAGCTGGTAATTTTTAGGTTCGCCGCAGGTTTTTATAGCGTCAGGTACCCCCATATATTATCTAATAAAGGTTTTAACCCCCTGATTGCCCCTAGTTAACCCTTTCACCAGTGATCACCATATAAGTGTTACGGGTGACGCTGGTTAGTTAGTTTGCTTTTTATAGTGTCAGGGCACCCGCCGTGTATATAACCCAATAAAGGTTTAACCCCCTGATCGCCCGGCGGGTGATATCAATTAGGTTTTAGCGTCAGAGAGGGTCTGAGTCACACCCCAGGCAGCGTCAGGTTAGTGCCAGTAACGCTAACACCCACGCGTGAAGCATACACCCCCCTTAGTGGTATAGTATCTGAACAGATCAATATCTGATCTGATCAGATCCATACTAGCGTCCCCAGCAGTTTAGAGTTCCCAAAAACGCAGTGTTAGCGGGATCAGCCCAGATACCTGCTGGCACCTGCGTTTTGCCCCTCCGTCCAGCCCAGGCCACCCAAGTGCAGTATCGATCGATCACTGTCACTTACAAAACACACACATAACTGCAGCGTTCGCAGAGACAGGCCTGATCCCTGCGACTCCAGTGCTGTAGGAGGTGATTTCACCACCACAGTTAAAAAAAAAAAAGCAAATATGCCGAAGCATTGGGGCAGCAGGGGCGGAGGAGCGATTTTGCTCCTAATGCCGCGTACATACGGTCGAAATTCCGACGGAGGCTTGCCCGTGGAAAAGTCCGACCGTGTGTGTGCGGCATAACTTTTTTGCGGGAGGATGCCCCCATGCTTCGGCATATATAAATGGTGCGTGTATGCCCATCATTGGAAGTGGGTGGATGAAGGGCGGTATTCTAATGGTGGGCATACCCACCGATCAATCTCTTTTTTCGTTCAGCCAACTGGCTGCATGAAATAAAAAGATTACAATACATGTCCAACAAGGACCAGCAACGAACTGGTATGTTGCTGGACTTTGAATGTTTATACCAGAATGATGCCTGCGGGTTTAGGTATCATCTTGGTATCATTCTTTTCAGCCAGCGGCCGGCTTTCATGTAAAAGCAATCCTAGCGGCCAATTAGCCTCTGGACTGCTTTTACAAGCAGTGGGAGGGAATGCCCCCCCCCCCCCCGGATATAAAAAGCGCCATTGGGAAATTGGGAAAGCATTTTATCACACCGATCTTGGTGTGGTCAGATGCTTTGAGGGCAGAGGAAAAATCTAGGGTCTAGAAGACCCCAGTTTTTTCAAAAAAAAGAGTACCTGTCACTACCTATTGCTATCATAGGGGATATTTACATTCCCTGAGATAACAAAAATGATAAAAAAAAAAAAAAAAAACTTGGAAGGAACAATTTAAAAATAAAATAAAAAAGCAAAAATTAATAATAAAAAAAGAAAAAGGAAAAAAAAAAAAAAAAAAAAGCACCCCTGTCCTGCCCTGCTCTTGCCCAATGGCGAACGCAAGCGTCGGTCCGGCGTCATATGTAAACAGCAATTGCACCATGCATGTGAGGTATCACCGCGAAGGTCAGATCGAGGGCAATCATTTTAGCAGTAGACCTCTGTAAATCTACTGGGGTAACCTGTAAAGGCCTTTAAAAATGTATGTAGTTTGTCGCCAATGCGCGTTTGTGCGAAATTTTAAAGCATGTCGTGTTTGGTATCTATGTACTCGGCCTAAGATCATCTTTTTTATTTCAAACATTTGGGCAATATAGTGCGTTTTAGTGCATTAAAAAAAAGTGTATTTTTTAACCCAAAAAATGCGTTTGAAAAATCGCTGCGCAAATACTGTGTAGAAAAAAAAAATGCAACACCCACCATTTTAATCTGTAGGGCCTTTGCTTTAAAAATATATATAATGTTTGGGGGTTCAACAATTTTCTTGCAAAAAAAATAATGTTTTCATGTAAACAAAAAGTGTCAAAAAGGGCTGTGTCTTCAAGTGGTTAGAAGAGTGGATGTAAGCTTCCTAATGTTGTGTATAAAATGCCAGAACAGTTCAAAACCCCCCCAAATGACCCCATTTTGGAAAGTAGACACCCCAAGCTATATACTGAGAGGCATGTCGAGTCCATGGAATATTTTATATGTTGACACAAGTTGCGGAAAAAAGACAATTTATTTTTATTTATTTTTTTGCACAAAGTTGTCACTAAATGATATATTGCTCAAACATGCCATGGGCATATGTGGAATTACACCCCAAAATACATTCTGTTGCTTCTCCTGAGTACGGGGATACCACATGTGTGAGACTTTTTGGGAGCCTAGCCACGTACGGGACCCCAAAAACCAATCACCGCCTTCAGGCTTTCTAAGGGTGTAAATTTTTGATTTCACTTCTCACTGCCTATCACAGTTTCGGAGGCCATGGAATGCCCAGATAGCACAAAACCCCCCCAAATGACCCCATTTTGGAAAGTAGACACCCCAAGCTATTTGCTGAGAGGTATTGTGAGTATTTTGCAGATCTCGCTTTTTGTCACAAAGTTTTGAAAATGTAAAATATATATATATATATATATATATATATATATATATATATATATATATATATATTCTTCATTTTCAAAAACAAATGAGAGCTGTAAAAAAAAATAGGATTTTTTTTGAGGGGCGTGGCCTGGAGAGCAATGGGATAGGACGCATGTAAGGAGAGCTCCACTTGCCCATACTCCTTACCTACAATCCTGCTTGCATCCTTGGTAGAAACTGCCATCCTTCACACCCGGAGACTTATCCTGCTCCTCCTGAGATTTTTGGAGATTTCCAGCTTGCTGTAACGCCGCCGCCATCACGGAGCATCCCGGCCGCATACTTCAGGAAAGACCGCGGCTTCGGCCTAGTCCCTGGTACGGCGGCCATCTTGGTACCCCCAGCGGCGCTCCTGGACACCCTCACGGATCCCTTTTTACCCACAGTGGCTCATAGCCTCCTCGATCGGCCTCTGGACTGCCTAATCCCCCTCCAGTGGTGCCTTATTACTCTGCACCTGCTGTGGGGAAGGATCACTGCCTCAGCCTGACTCCTGGAGCGGCGGCCATCTTGCTACACCCGGAGGCGGCCTGGGCAAGTATTATAGGCCCCCCTGATTCCCCTGAGCCTTGATTCCCTGGGATATAGCAAAAGGACAGTGCTATTGCCTGACCACTACCTGCGGGTCACGCTACATCACCCTTGGACGGCGGTGGGAAAGGAGCCGCAGAGGGCTCGGCCTATTTAGCTGTGGCCATCTTGGTACACCTGGGACTCCCCTGATCACCCCCGCAGCATGTCCCCACCAAAAAAAAACTCAGAGGCCGTTGACAAATTGGCCAAATACCGCAGGCTGGATGAGGACCAACAGGCCAAGGATGGCGCTGACGCGTCCCTGGGCGCGGAACACTCTGTGGTGGCTACTAACAGGCTACTGGATGCCATCGCCCTATGCCAGAGCACGCTTACCACCAAAATCGAGGAGGTCAAAATTGACGTGTCCCTTATCCGCCAGGATCTCTCTACCCTCAGGGACCGCGTGACGGAGACGGAGAGCCGTATTAGCAGAGCGGAAGATATTTTACACCCTCTACAACATACCACGGATGAGGTGCGCCGCCAGCTGCAACAGATTAGCGCAAAACAAGACGACATGGAAAACCGCCTTCGGAGATGTAACCTCCGTTTCATCGGTCTTCCTGAATCTGCTGAGGGCAATGATCCGGCGAGCTTCCTTGAAAACCTCCTGACAACAACCTTTGGCAGAGACGCATTTTCGGTAATGTTCGCGGTGGAGAGAGCCCATCGAATCCCTGCCCGTCCTCCTCCTCAAGGAGCCCCGCCACGTACCCTGATAGCGAAGTTTCTCAACTTCAGGGACCGTGATAAGATCCTCCGCCTGACCAGAGAGAAAGGGAACATCCCCTATACCAACACACATGTGGCCGTCTTCCCGGACTTCTCCAATGAGGTGCAACGGCAGCGGTCCAGATTCCAGGATGTTAAACGGCGCCTCCGCGTCCTGCACCTCAAATACGCCATGCTGTACCCCGCAAAGCTTCGTGTGGAATGCGATGGTCGAACCCACTTCTTTGAGGACCCTGAGCTGGCATCCACTTGGATTGATCAGAGAGATCGGCGAGACTGAGCGCGCTGCACTGCCTACAAGCTGTGAGTACTTTTATTTCTCCCCCACTCCCCCCTGTACCGGTTATGCTCTTTGTCCTCATTCTGGTGTTTAGCCCCACAGCGGCTATATTGTTAGCAGGTACCCCTCACCGGGACAGGGGGAAGGATCTGAAACCCCCCCCCCTTTTTTTTTGTCTCCTCATATTTCCTTGGATCTCGCAGCAAGCTCGCCGTCTCCGGGCGACCCAACTGACTTTTGATCCCCCGGCCTCCCCACATGTGGGAGATACTTGTGGAGAGCAGTCTACCGAACATGGATTGAACTTCCTCTAATACTATACCTAACACCCTGATGGCAGGTGGGGCCCCCTCCTGTAATGCTGAAATTGTGCTGCACGTCTGTGGCCCCTACACCCCATGCACTTCTCAGAGAAGAAGTCGCCCCCCTAGGATCCCTATGGACCTTTTTCATCCCCCCCATCTACCTGACTGTTTGGTCCTATTTTTTAGTTTTCTTTTTGTCACGGGTATCTATGTCCCATTGAAATTAAGTCCCTTGCCTCCAACGTTTTGTTCACGTTGGATGTCCCCTGTTGATACCTGGTTATGGGATACTATGTTCATGCCGAGTTGGGGTGGCAATGGACTGGGAGGGAAGGGAAATGTTGTGGTTATTCTTTATTTGCCACTATGTTTGCAATTGTTTATCTCTGCTAAAGGTACTATGTTATTGTCATACATGCACTATCGATATTGGTATTCTTTATGTTTTATGCCATCTGATGTGTCCTTCTCTGCTCTGCTGGTCCTGGTCTGGCTGCGGTTTATTATACGCGCCCTACGCCCACCATGAGTTCCCTGAAGTTCCTTACGTGGAATGTTAGGGGCCTACGCAACAAGATTAAACGCACAGCTGTCCTGACGTTTCTCAAATCTCAGAGGGCTGACATCATCACATTAGTCGAGACCCATGTCACGGGCCACCTGCAATCCTCCCTCAAAAAACCCTGGATAGGGTGGGCTTACCATGCTACCCACACCTCTTATTCCAGAGGAGTATCGATCCTGATCGCCAAACGGGTACCATTTGATCTAGTACTACTTCGCACGGACCAGCAGGGCAGATATGTGTTTGTGCACGCTACCATTAGCGGGTCTCCTATCCTGCTGCTCTCTTGCTATGTCCCCCCCCCCCCCCGTATAACTCTGCTGTAATTAAGGAGGGCCTTGCCTTTATGACTCAATATCCCTCTGTACCGGCGGTGTGGATGGGGGACTTCAATATGACCCTAATCCCCGCTCTGGACCGCCTGGGTGCGCTGAACCCCCCCCTTGATCCACTGGCCCATACCAGACTGCACCGCATAATGACAGACTTCGCCCTTGTCGACACTTGGCGCCACAAACACCCACACACCAAGGTCTTCTCATGCTTCTCAGCTAGTCACAACACGATGTCGCGAATTGATTTTGTGTTTGTCTCAATGTCCCTGCTGCCTAAACTAGGGGATGTAGGCTTTGCTCCGAGGGTACTCTCGGATCACGCCCCCTACTGGATCACGATCCAGCTCCTGAAAGCTTCCCCTGCCCCTTCCTGGCGGTTAAACCCGTTCTGGCTGACTGCCCTGCGGGAACAGGAAGACATCCCCACGGAATTGCAATACTACTTTACGGCCAACGGGGGCTCTACCACATATGACGTGGTGTGGGAAATGTTTAAGCTCCACGCTCGTTCCCTGCTTTCTATGCGTATCAACAGGCTCAAACAGTCATCAACACTTATTGTCCAGCAGGCGGCAGACCACCTACAGGTGCTGGAGGAGGCGTTTCATCAAGACCCCTCTCCCAGCACGGCCAATAACCTCAGGATTCAGGCGCGACAGGTCTCCCAGTTGCGCATAGAGAAGGCTAAGCAACGAATCTTTTTCTGTAGACAAAGGGTGTTTGAGTACGGAGAAAGATCGGGCAAACTGCTCGCGTATCTTGCCCACTTGGATCTGCGTCCCCCTGTGGTGGTGTCCTTGACCGACCCACAGGGGAACGACATCACCGACCCACAACTGGTGGCGGAGGAATTTGGGAGATTCTACCGTACACTCTACACATCCAGAGTCACCCACACTCCCCAAGATACCAGGGACTACCTAGCGGGAGTTCAATTCCCTAGACTGACCAACGACCAGCTTGAAATCTTAGAAGCCCCTATTACCGAGGAGGACATCACCGAGGCTATCTCCTGTTTGGCCTCATCTAAGGCACCAGGATCTGATGGTCTACCTCTAGAATTCTATGCCACCTATTCCGAAATTCTAATCCCTAAAACTTAAAGACCTGTACAAATCCATATTTGATTCAGGAGTTCTACCCCCCTCCATGAGAGAGGCTCAAATTGTCGTAATTCCCAAACCCGGTAAGGACCCTAAATACCCGGAGTCGTATAGACCCATTTCCTTATTACAGGTAGACATTAAAATATTAGCAAAGATCCTAGCCTCCCGCCTTAATCAGGTTATTCTGTCATTGATCCACCCTGACCAAACAGGCTTTATGCCAGGGAAAAACACTGCCATGAACATTCGTCGCCTATTCATGAATATTCAGGGGTCCCACGATGAAATTGGTTCGAGGGTTGTGGTGGCTCTGGATGCCGCCAAGGCCTTCGACTCCGTGGAGTGGAACTACCTGTGGGAGTGCCTCTCAAGATTTGGATTTGGCCCCAGCTTCATTCGCTGGGTCCAACTCCTCTATCAATCCCAGAGGGCCAGAGTATTTGTGAACGGTTGGCTTTCCGACCAGTTCCCGCTGGAAAGAGGGACCCGACAAGGCTGCCCCCTTTCCCCCATGCTGTACGCATTGGCTGTGGAACCGTTGGCCATTATGGTCCGCGCAGATGCCTGTATCCGAGGCCTCAGGATGGGGAACCTGGAAGAAAAGATCGGGGTGTATGCCGATGATACACTCCTGTATCTGGCGGACTCGGGTCCCTCTCTTGTAGCAGCCCTCCAGTCCATAGAACGTATGGGTGGACACTCAGGTCTGAGTATTAATTGGTCCAAGTCCCAGATTCTCCCGATTGACCATTTCCCCCCCTCATTCACGTCTCCTCCTCTGGCTCTTCCAAGGGTCTCCCTGATCAAATACCTTGGGGTGCAGGTCACCAGATCGCTCTCGGACTACAAACTACTGAACATTGAACCCCTGTATGCCCTGATCAAGACCAAGACACAGACCTGGGCCAGACTACCCCTGGGTGTTATGGGTCGCATTAGTCTGGTTAAGATGATACTCCTTCCAAAAATACTGTATTTGGTCTGGCATGCTCCCCTCTATATACCGCAAAAATGTTTCAAAATAATTGAATCCATTCTGAATTTATATGGGGTCATGGCAGACACAAATTATCTTGGAAAATTCTGAAGAACCCCGTGACATTGGGAGGAGCTGCTCTCCCAGACTTCCAGGACTATTATCTTGCCTCCCAACTGTCCCACTTCTATTACTTTGACAAACGTGAGCTACCAAGATACCAGACACTTCTCTGTGAGCATCCCGACGACCCAGCCCATACCCCACTTCAGTCAGTCCTTAGAACCCCATCGACGAGACGCCCCTCCCAACACAAAGCTGACATGTTGGCTCACCACCGGAGGGTATGGCGGATGGCACTACAAAAAATTGGAACCCCGCAAGTACACTCTCATACCCCTCTCTGGTTCAATACATGTTTGCCAGAATTATTGTCCATCCCAGACCCCGCGGTGTGGACACGCCATGGGATCTTATATTTACACCAGATCATGACCACCACAGGCCTTAAAACATTTCAAATGCTAAAAGATGAATTTTCCCTCCCCAATTGCCATTTCTTCAGGTATCTGCAACTCCGCCACGCTATACAGGCCCAGTTCTCTGGCTCCAACCCGTCCATGGCAGTCCCCTCTATAGTGGACACAGTCACGGGGAATGAGCCCGCCAAACTCATCTCCACTCTGTACTCCGCCATTCGTCTCCCTAGCGCCACAGCATTGGCCTACGTGGCCAAGACCAGATGGGAGGTGGATGTTGGACTAGTGGAGGATGAGGATTGGGATGAGATCTTGGAAGACGTGAAAAAAGTCTCCCCCAAGCTATCGGACCGCCTCACACAGTTGTACATTATACACAGAACGTACCTGACCCCTCAGAGAATAGCACGTTTCAAACCCACGTACAATCCAGGATGCCGCCTCTGCGACCACACCCCGGGCTCCTTTTACCACCTTATTTGGTCCTGCCCCATTATCCAGACATACTGGACACAGGTGATACGCTTCCTACATGACCAGATGGGCTCCCCTGCTACCCTTGACCCAAAGATGTGCCTACTTGGCCTGTTGCCAGAACTAGATGCTGACAAACCCCTGCGTACCTTCTTACATGAGACGCTATTCTTGGCGAGAAAAGTAGTGGCCCGAAACTGGATGCAGGCTCTGTCCCCCACAGTCCAGTGCTGGAAAAAGGCGGTTAACGATGCTCTCCCATATAAAAAAACTGATTTATGTGCATAGAGGGTGTCCCCTAAAGTATGAGAGGGTATGGGACAGATGGTTGGCGGATGGGGAAACGTGTACTTGACATGTTGATTTCTCATCTTTGTTGTATGCCGGCTCCACTCTCATCGGTGTCTTCATCTTTTATGTCACACAGATGTTTCATTATGTTCATGTATGTACTATTGCTTTGGCCATACTGGATTTTACTGATGTATGTACCATGCATATACTTCTTAATAAAGTTGTTTTTTTTCAATTAAAAAAAAAAATAGGATTTTTGTACTCACCGTAAAATCCATTTCTCTGGCATCCATGGACTGACACAGCGTGTCTTATACACCTTTACACGTGGGTTATGTCCCTGCTTGCAGGAGAAGACCTAGGCAGAATGTGAGATGTTATACATACATTCTAAACAGCCAGAGCTGAACAGCCCCGCCCAGGGGGGCGGTCCCTCCGGGCATAACCCTCCCACTGCAGTCAGCAGACCTCAGTTCGTAACAAAGCAGTACAAACTTAAAAAGAAGGGTGGGTGCTGTGTCTGTCCATGGATGCCAGAGAAACGGATTTTACGGTGAGTACAAAAATCCTATTTTCTCTTGTCATCCATGGACTGACACAGCGTGTTTTATACACCTTTACACGTGGGATGTCCCAAAGCAGTGTCAAGAGGGATGGGAGCAGTATAAATGGAAAACCAAAAACTTCACTCCAAACAAGGCAGAGCTCCTCAACGGAGGAGTTGCAACATCAAACAGCAGCCTGCAACACCTTGCGGCCGAAGGAAGCATCCGAAGATGCAGCCACATCAACCTTATAAAAAACTTAGAAAAGGTATGAACAGACGACCAGGTCGCCGCCTTGCACACTTGTGCAACCGACGCTTGATGTCGGAAAGCCCAGGAAGCACCAATTGCCCTGGTGGAATGTGCCGTAACCGGAAAGGGAGGCGCCCGCCCCTTGAGAGCATAAGCTTGAATGACGGTTTGTCTGATCCACCTAGAAATGGTGGCAGACGAAACCGCTTGGCCCTGTTTTGGCCCAGAGACAGCCACAAATAGTGAGTCAGACTTCCGAATAGAAGCAGTAGCAGACAGGTACACCCGCAAGGCTCGTACCACATCCAAAGTGTGTAGCGCAAACTCTCTGGGATGCGATGGGTGAGGACACAAGGACGGGAGGACAATGTCCTCGTTTAAGTGGAAGGCCGAGACCACCTTTGGCAGAAAGGAAGGTCGCGGACGTAACACCGCCTTATCCTTATGGATGATCAAAAAGGGCGACTTGCAGGACAAGGCCGCCAATTCAGACACTCGTCTAATGGAAGTAATGGCCACCAAGAAGGCCACCTTCTGAGTCAAAGTCAAGAGGGGAATATCTCTAATATTTTCAAAGGGAGGTTCCTGGAGGACCGAGAGCACCAAATTCAGATCCTACGGGGGGAGAGGAGGCTTGACAGGGGGGAGCACATGGCGAACCCCCTGCACAAAGGTGCTAACCAAGGGATGACCCGCCAGCGGTCGCTGAAAGAAGATGGCCAAGGCCGAAATCTGACCCTTAATGGTACTCAAAGCGAGCTTTTGGGTCACGCCACGCTGCAGAAAATGCAGGATTCTGGGAACGGAATACGTTCGTGGGCGCCAGTCCAGCTCTTCGCACATGGCGATGTAAGCTCTCCAAGTACGGTGATAGATCCTTCTGCAGGAAGACTTCCGTGCCCTTAACATGGTCGAAATGACCGAATCCGAGAGACCTCGGTCTCTCAGCACCTGGCTTTCAATAACCATGCCGTTAAAACCAGAGACTGTAAAGCAGGATGAAATATAGGACCTTGAGACAGAAGGTCCCCCCGTATCGGTAACCGCCAGGGAACGTCTGCGACGAGACGTACCAGATCGGCGTACCAGTGACGCCGAGGCCAATCCGGAGCAATGAGGATCACCGGAATTCCCTCGGTCGCTACCCTGCGGAGCAGGCGAGGGAGCAACTGCAGCGGAGGATAAACGTATATCAGGCGATACTGACCCCATGGGGCCACCAACGCATCCGAGGCATCCGCCCAGGGATCCCTGGATCTGGCCACAAACCTCGACACCTTGCGATTGAGTCGAGAAGCCATCAGGTCCACATCCGGCGTGCCCCACCATCTGCAAAGGAGTTGAAAGACCTCCGGGTGCAAGGACCACTCCCCCTGGTCCAGCGTCTGGCGACTTAGATAGTCCGCCTGCTAATTGTCTACGCCCGGAATGTAGACGGCCGACAGAGCCGGCACGCTTCTTTCGGCCCACCTCAGGATGCGGGCGACCTCGGAAGCCGCAGCTGAGCTCCGAGTCCCCCCTTGATGGTTGACATACGCCACTGCTGTGGCGTTGTCCGATTGTATCCTGATGGAGTGACCCTGTAGTTTCTCCGACCATGAGGAGAGGCACAGTCTGATTGCCCGTATCTCCAGCACATTGATCGGTAAGAGGGCTTCGTCCGGAGTCCAAAGCCCTTGGGCCGACAGGACTCCCCAGACTCCCCCCCCAGCCCGTCAGGCTGGCGTCCGTCGTGATCACCGTCCATTGGATGGGGAGGAACGACTTCCCGGACCGAAGAGCCGGGGACCTCAACCACCACGTCAGGGACGCCCTGACCAGGTGACTCACCTGGATCTGAAGATCCAAGGACAACTGGGATTTGTCCCAAGTGGACAAGATCTCTTTCTGTAAGGCCCTGGTGTGCGCTTGGGCATAAGGAACGGCCTCGAAGGAGGCCACCATGAGTCCCAGGACTCTCATGCAAAAGCGGATTGACGACCATTTTCGGGACGTCAGCACCCGTACTGCAGACTGAAGTGTCAGTAGTTTGTCTGGAGGTAGGAAGACTCTTGCTTCCAAGGAGTCCAGAATCAGACCTAGATACTCCAGACGCTGAGTCGGGACTAGAACCGACTTCTGAACGTTCAGGAGCCACCCAAACTCCCTGAGGGTCTGACTGACGATAGTCACACTTTCTTCCAATTCTGAGCCACTGTCTGCTCTTAGAAGGAAATCGTCCAGATAGCCCACGATAGCAATGCCTCGCTGTCTCAGCAAAGCTAGGACCGGAGCAAGCACCTTGGTGAACACCCTCGGTGCCGAGGCCAGGCCGAAGGGAAGAGCCACAAATTGATAGTGGACTTCGCCGACCGCAAAGCGCAGAAACTTCTGGTGGCTTGCGCAGATCGGAACATGCAAGTAGGCGTCCTTGATGTCCAAGGATGCCAGAAAATCCCCTTGACGGAGTGTAGCGACCACCGTGCGAATGGATTCCATGCGGAATTTTTGCACCTTCACGAAGGCATTCAGGGCCTTGAGGTCCAGGATCGGCCGAACCCCGTCCTTTTTTGGAACAACAAACAGATTCGAGTAGAACCCCTGAAACCTCTCCTGGGACGGAACCGGCACAATTACTCCGGACCCGATCAAATCCTGTACAGCCCCCAAGAGGGCTGCCCGACGGGCAGGAAGAAGAGGGAGATTTGAGGGAAAGAATCTGTCTGGGGGCCAGGAGCGGAACTATTCTGTATCCTGAGGTAACCACCTCGCACACCCACCGGTCGGAGATCCGGGAGGTCCACCGATCCGTGAACCTGCGAAGTCGTCCCCCCACCCCAGAGACGGGCGGGGGCAAGACTTCACGCGGAGGCGGGCTTGGGAGCCGGCTTGTTCGGCTTACGCACCCAGGGGCGCTTGTGCCCGCCAGCCGCACTGTTGTCAGTCTGGGATGGCTTACCCGTGGACTCTGACGGACGAAAAAAACCCTTTTTTGCTGGAAAGGAAGGACCCGGTTTACGTCGGGCCTCCTTACCCTTGATAGTTTGAGGAAGGAGAGTGCTTTTACCTCCCGTGACCATCCTTGATGATGTCATCCAGAGCAGCACCAAAAAGTCTACCACCCTTAAAAGGTAGATCCGTCAGGAGCTTCTTAGAGGCTAGGTCAGCAGACCAGCATTTCAACCAGATGAGACGACGCAATACCACCGCCGAGACAGAGGCCCTGGATATTAAAGGGGCCGCGTCCAACGTGGCGTCGCACACATATATCAGACCCTGCACCATCTGGTGGGCCAGAGCAAGTGTCTGGAGGAAGGTTATACTCCTGCACAGTTTGGTGCAAAATTTTTGCCCATTCCGTGAGTGTCTGAGACACAAGGGTCGCCGCTACTACGGGCCGTAGGGCGGATCCCAACAAGGCGAACATGGCTCTACTCACCACTTCTGACCTCCTGTCAGTGGGGTCCTTAAACGCAGGAGTCCCCTCCATCGGGAGAGTGGTGGCCTTGTTTAAACGGGCGACTGGAGGGTCGACCACCGGGGGAGAAGCCCACTTTTTAAGCAGGGCGTCTTCAAAGGGGTATCTAATAGACAAACGCCGCGGGACCATAAAAGTCTTCTGCGGCTTTTCCCAGACCTGGTCAATGAGCTGGTCAAAGAAAGGTACATATGGAAAAACCTTTTTAGAAGGCTTGGTCTTAAAAGAACCAAAGGAGACTGTATCCGCCTGAGGTTCTGCGGTCGCAGCATCTAGCTTGAGAGTGTCCCTCACAGCATCAATGAGTTCACCAACAAGCGCCCTGTCATTTACTGACTCAGAACTGGAGTCTTCCTCACAAGGAATGTCCTGTTCAAAACCATCCAAATATTCAGAGCTAGGGTCCTGAGCAGCAATAGCTAGGCCCATATCTGAAGCAGAGCACTACCCTTGTGGAGATAAAGTGGGGAGAGGGCGCTTTTTTGCTCCCTTTTGCTCACACACAGCTTCCATCCTGTTCAGAAATGATTCCAGGACTGCCGACAACTGGTCCATAGGGACCGCAGGTGCTGGAGCACTGGCTGCTGCCTCTGGCATGTTAGGGGAAGCTGGTGACTCTGACTCCATAATGTCCCTCTCAGACCACCCACAGGCCGTGCAGACTGAAGTAGGGGAATGCCCAGGGAACCCACCAACCTGACCAGGACCGCTCGGTTCCGCCGCTCTGTCTCACTGCGCCGCGCTGCTCAGCGTGAGTGAGCTGAGAGGAGAGAGTGTGAGGAGATTCGCGCCGTTTCCAGCGGCGCTAGAGGCCAAACTAGTGCCAGAAAAGACGTGCGGCTACAAGAAAATGGCCGCCGCAATGTGCTCCGGCGGGCCCCGGCAAGATGGCCGCCAATGTAAAAATCAGCACACACACAAAACATGGCGCCGAACGGCGCCCAGGCCCCTCACCTCCAAAAACAAAACAGCCCCAGCGAGTGCAGAGCAGCATGAGCCGCCCCCCCAGGACAGTATGGCCCCCAGGCACCCCCCATAGTACAGCGCCAGCCTAGTGAACAGAGAGTGACATTAAAAACCAGGGGGAGACAGGGAAATCCCCCCACACAAGAAACACACAGCATGTACTCACCTGCAGCCAGGAGAGACTACTTACCCGTCCCCTGAGGGACCCGCTGGTGTGTTTCTGACAGAACTATCACAGTGCGGTACTGAGTAGCTGTCGGCCCGGTCCACCGCGAAAGATACAGCCGGACTGTTCTATCTTGAGAGGACCGCGGAGCTGGAAGCCCACCGGCCACCCCTGGAGTCGTGGGGCATGTCGTGAACTGAGTCTCACGCACACAAGGCGAGGATCAGCACGCTCGATGGTCGGACAGGGAAGACTACGAGGATATCTTGTACCCAACCTGTTGCCCAGCCGACAGTTGATAGAAGATCTCAAAACAAAATAAAAAATAAAATAGGAAAAAAATTCCCAAAAGAATAAAAATAGGTCAGGAGACTGGCTCCTGAGAGAGCCACGTCTTCTCCTTCTGCTAGGCAGAAAAAAACTGAGGTCTGCTGACTGCAGTGGGAGGGTTATGCCCGGAGGGACCGCCCCCCTGGGCGGGGCTGTTCAGCTCTGGCTGTTTAGAATGTATGTATAACATCTCACATTCTGCCTAGGTCTTCTCCTGCAAGCAGGGACATAACCCACGTGTAAAGGTGTATAAGACACGCTGTGTCAGTCCATGGATGACAAGAGAAATACTCGCCATTCCTCTCAGCAAATAGCTTGGGGTGTCTATATTCCAAAATGGGGTCATTTGGGGGGGGGGGGGGTTTGTGCTATTTTGGCATTTTATGGCCTTCGAAACTGATAGGTAGTGAGGAGTGAAATCAAAAATTTGCGCCCTTAGAAATCCTGAAGGCGGTGCTTGGTTTTCGGGGCCCCGTACGCGGCTAGGCTCCCAAAAAGTCCCACACATGTGGTATCCCCGTACTCAGGAGAAGCAGCAAAATGTATTTTGGGGTGAAATTCCACATATAACCATGGCATGTGTGAGCAATATATCATTTAGTGACAACTTTTTGAAATTTTTTTTTTTTTTAAATCATTCAAGCACTTGGGACAAAAAAATAAAAAATTCAATGGGCTCAACATGCCTCTCAGCAATTTCCTTGGGGTGTCTACTTTCCAAAATGGGGTCATTTGGGGGGGTTTTGTACTGCCCTGTCATTTTAGCACCTCAGGAAATGAGATAGGCAGTCATAAATTTAAAGCTGTGTAAATTTCAGAAAATGTACCCTAGTTTGTAAACTCTATAACTTTTGCGCAAACCAATAAATATACGCTTATTGACATTTTTTTTTACTAAAAACATGTGGCTGAATACATTTTGGCCTAAATGTATGACTACAATTGAGTTTATTCGATTTTTCTTATAACAAAAAGTAGAAAATATCAATTTTTTTTCAAAATTTTCGGTCTTTTTCCGTTTATATCGCAAAAAATAAAAATCGCAGAGGCAATCAAATACCATTAAAAGAAAGCTCTATTTGTGGGAAGAAAAGGACGCAAATTTCGTTTGGGTACAACATTGCATGTCCGCACAATTTACAGTTAAAGCAGCGCAGTGCAAAATTCTGAATTCACCTCTGGTCCTTTAGCTACCAAATGGTCCGGGGCTTAAGTGGTTAATAGCTTAACCGCTTCCCGACCACCACAAGCCGATATACGTCAGCAGAATGGCATGGGCAGGCAAAATGGGCATACCTGTACGTCCCTTTTAATTTGTCGCTTAGCGGGCACACCGCTGCGCGCCTCGGGGAGTGTGCCTGCAGTTCCCACAAACTCAATGATCGCTGGCGGCCCGCGATTGGGGTAAGGAGAGGCAGAACGGGGAGATGCCTATGTAAACAAGGCATTTCCCTGTTCTGCCTAGTGACATGACGGATCTACTGCTCCCAGTTATTGGGAGCAGTGATCACTGTCGTGTTAGTGGTAGCCCACCCCCCCCAGTTAGAATCACTCCCTAGGACACACTTAACCCCTTGATCGCCCCTAGTGTTTAACCCCTTCCCTGCCAGTATCATTTACACAGTGATCAGTGGCTATTTATAGCACTGATCGCTGTATAAATGACAATGGTCCCAAAATAGTGTCAAAAGCGTCCGATATGTCGTCGCAGTCCCGATAAACACAGATCGCCGCCATTACTAGTAAAAAAAAAAAAGCCATAAATCTATCCAATATTTTGTAGACGCTAGAACTTTTGCACAAACCAACCAATATACGCTTAGTGTTTTTTTTTTACCAAAAATATGTAGAAGAATACGTAACAGCCAAAACTGAGGAAAAAAATTAGTTTCATATATTTTATGGGTATATTATAGCAAAAATTAAACATTGCTTTTTCAAAATTGTCGCTCCTCCGCCAAGCTCTATTTGTGGGGCAAAAAGGAAGTGCATTTTGTCTGGGTACACTGTCGCACGACTGCGCAATTATCAGCTAAAGCGACGCAGTGCCGAATCACAAAAAATGCTCCGTCATGAAGGGGGTTAATTCTTCCGGGGCTGAAGTGGTTAAGGGCTGCTGGTTTCACATCCCCCGTCTAGGTCTGCTTTCAGAAAGTATATATGGGGGAGGGTTTATGGAATCTTCAGGGCCAAAATTGATTTAGACCCCTTTCACACTGGGGTTAAAAATAGCGTTAATAGCGCCTGCAAAGCGCCCTGAAAAAGCTGCTCCATTCACTCCAGTGTGAAAGCCCGAGGCCTTTCACACTGGAGCGGTGTGCTGGCAGGGCGTCAGAAAAAGTCCTGCCAGCCGCTTCTTTGCAACTCACCGCTCCTTCCCATTGAATTCCATTGGTAATGCCGGCAAAACGCTGCTGTAGCGGCGCTTTTAACCCTTTTTCGGCCGCTAGCGGGGGATAAAAGCGCCCCGCTAGTAGCAAAAAAGCGCTGCAAAAACTACGGTAAAAACGCCTCTAAAAATAGCGGAGTTTTACCGCCGACGCGGCATAGTGTGAAAGGGTTCTTTAGCATGCACGGGGGGGGGGGGGGTGTGTGCAAAAGTGGCTCTGGCAGCAAAAAGGTTAACCCTTTTGCTAAATGTCTAGAAATCCCATGACCCCAAATGCTGATTGGCCGGAGTCCATAATGCTTCAGAGAATGCATGGGAGATGGCCCCATAGACATAGCTTTCAAACATGCCGTTTATCTGTGTTACTGGCATCTTACCTTGTTGCTCCTCAAAGGCAGCCCAAAGTAAATGAGCTAAAGGCTTCTTCCGTAGATGGATGGTGCAGGCCCGGGTGTAGACATGTCTTGCTCCTTCGGCACTGTGACGTTCCATATACTTGGCGTACTAGACAAGAGATGGACACACACTGTTAATTTCACCAAGAATAAAAGAAATGTAAAACGTGAACAATAGAATTCTTGTTTTAAACCCATTCAGCACCTTTATTGAACCACTAGACTAGACTCTGTAAGGAAGGGCGAAGGGAGGCAACGCTGTTGGCATATGTAGCGGTCAAATCTGGTTGCAAGCAGACCATCCCCCTAATGCAATAGATACAGTTATAGATAAACAAAATTCAAAGAAAATACAGGGTTAGGCAGGAATTCAATGTGTCAAAATTGGGAGGCAATAAGAGGAGAGGATGGCAGGGGGGCATACCTTGATCCAATACTCCTCATAGAGGGCGCAGGCAATGATGCATCTCTCAAACAAGATCACCACACGCTCATGTGACCCATTCTCCATCTCAAATTCCAAATATTCTTTCCAGTTATTCAGCTGCATTTTCTCTAAAGCTTTCACATGGAAGTAGGGACGTTTAATCTACAAAAAAGGAAAACAAAAATTATGACAACAGGAAAACAAAAAGAAGGAGGTGGAAGATGTCTGGAGAGCCTACTGACTGCCCCACCTCCTACACCATTTCTAGTCATAAATTTCAGGGCAAGGAACTCCAACTCGCAGTTTCTGCTCAAATTCATCCCAAAGGGTGTTCTATGGGGTTGAGGTCAGGACTCTGTGCAGGCCAGCCAAGTCCCTCCACCCCAAACTCGCTCATCCATGTCTTTATGGACCTTGCTTTGTGCACTGGTCCAAATCATTTGGTGGAGGGGAGATTATGGCGGGGGGTCGTTTTTCAGGGGTTGGGCTTGGCCCCTTAGTTCCAGTGAAGGGAGCTCTTAAGGCGTCAGTATACTAAGACATTTTGGATACTTTCACGCTCCCAAGTTTGTGGGGAATGTTTGGGGATGGCCCCTTCCTGTTCCAACATGACTGCACACCAGTGCACAAAGCAAGGTCCATAAAGACATGGATGAGCGAGTTTGGGGTGGAGGGACTTGGCTGGCCTGTACAGAGTCCTGACCTCAACCCGATAGAACACCTTTGGGATGAATTTGAGCTGAGATTGCGAGCCAGGCCTTCTCGTCCAACATCAGTGTCTGACCTCACAAATGCGCTTCTGGAAGAATGGTCAAACATTCCCATAGACACACTCCTAAACCTTGTGGACGGCCTTCCCAGAAGAGTTGAAGTGGTTATAGCTGCAAAGGGAGGGCCAACTCAATAGTGAATTCTACGGACTAAGACTGGGATGCCATTAAAGTTCATGCGTGTGTAAAGGCAGGTGTCGACTCCCAATACTTTTGACAATATAACGTATATTTTCAAACTTTGGATGACTGAACAGAAGACCATTATGCTTGTTCGTAATTTTTACCCTGCACGCAAGTAAACAAGAGCTACTAGAACACAGCCACCCTTTACACAAGGAGGAGCTTCTTAAAATGTCACCAAGCTAATAAAAAAAACTATTGATAAATGGTATATTACATGCTGTTCACTCAGTCACTGAGATTTTTCTGTATTCTGCAAAAAATCTGGGTGATCCTGCTGCACTCTCCCCCTTTTCTGTTCATGTCCTCAATTAAGCTATGGATTTTGCAGCTGTGGAGGCAACTCTGCACATGCTCATTTTTGTGTGTTTTTTTTTCTACCCTAAAACATTTCCTCCCTATCACATCTGAGCAGGGCATGAGACTATAGGTCACACGTGGGCATATACAGTGGTAAAAGACAGCCCTCTCTTCCATGTCCACTAACCAGCAAAAACAATGGGGTGGTATATTACATGTAGATTGATGGAGGCTTCACCTCCCTCTTATTCCAAGAAATAGGCTGGAGGGGCATGGCACAGCCTGTGACTGCCAGAAATCCACCCACACAATGTTATTTCCACCAAAGATTTGATATCAAATATATATTTGCATGACAATTTAAAACAATCTAAATAATTTTTTTTTCACTCCCAAAGGTTTTTTTTTTTAATATGCGATCAGCAGCAAAGGACAAGAAGCCCCCCCTGCTTATATCTTCCTGCAAACAGGCTGGTAAAGATCTGGGTCATGTGACAGCTATCCATTTTTTTTATTGCTATTAAAATTAGAGCCATCATCCACATACAGAAATAGAAGGGACAATGTATATTAAAGCGTTTGTAATTTGACCCCCACTCCCCCCCCGTAACACCTTAAATACCTGGCTGATCCTGTCAGTTTCTGCCCTCCCCTATGTTAACTGACCACAGTGTATCATGGCTGCTGAGCCCTAACACCGTGGTCAGTTTACACGCCTCCGTCAACCGCAGCCCTGCTGTCTCTACTCCGCCCTCCTTGCCTGTTGGTTCCTGTTTCAGGGCCCGCCCCTTCTGCAACATGTCTTACGTTAAATAATCTGTTTTCTTCTAAGGATATGTCCCCCTTTATGTGTGTTGTATATAGGGCCGAAACAACTAAATCGATTAATCGACAACTAATCGATTATGAAATCAATCGATTACTATTTTCATAATCGATTAATCGGCCAATAATATAATGGGGCTAAAAAATTAGCCCTTTACAGTACAAAGAGCAAATCGCTACTGTAAATACTTTCACTGTCCCACAGTAAAAAATGAACCCCTTACAGTAGCGATTATTTGCAGAAAAGCATGTAATAATGCGTTTTTGTGGCAATTTGTGCTTTTTAATCTGCCCAACAACAAATTGGCCAAAAAAAAAAAGAAGCAAAGCGCAGGAAAAATTACCCCCCCCTTTTTTTTTTAAGGTTAATAACCGATTAATCGAAACAATAATCGGCCAACTAATCGATTATGAAAATATTCGTTAGTTGCAGCCCTAGTTGTATATATAAAAAAAAAAAAAAGCGCTGTATATACCTTATTTGCGAGCGCTGATTAGCGGTCACGTGATGCACTGGCTCTCTCCTCCTCCCCTCCAGAATGACGTCAGCGGGGGAATCTGTCCCTCCCGCTGCATCTGTCAGACGGGGAGAGAGGTGCCGTGTCCCGTGACTGCTCATCAGCGCTCACAAATAAGGTATGTACACCTTTTTTGTTTATACAACACACACAAAGGGGGACATAAGCCTTAGATGACCGAGCAGATTATATCAAGACATACAAGTTAAAGGAGTAGTAAAGTTACATGTTTTTTCACCTTAATGCATCCTATGCATTAAGGTGAAAAAACATTCGACAATACCGCCCCCCCCCCCCGAGCCCCCGTTTTTCTTACCTGACCCCTCGAAAGTCCCATGCTCGTCCCCGTCATCCTCTTCGTTTTTCAGCCTGGCCGCCGATTGGCTACACTGGATGGATTGAAAGCAGCGCAGCCATTGGCTGGCGCTGCTGTCAATCACATCCAATGACGCGGCACGCCGGGGGGCGGGGCCGAGTGATACAGTCGGCGGCTATGGCCGCCGCTGTATCACGGGAGCGCGCCCGCAATCACTCCACACCATGCGAGCTCACTCGCATTAAGGTGTGGAGTCCTTGCGGGGAGGAGCCAAGACAGCCGCCGAGGGACCCCAGAAGACCAGGATCGGGGCCACTGTGTGCAAAA
>CM055126.1:211918035-211920535 GCA_029206835.1 Rana muscosa
GTGAGAGAGAGAGAGCGCGAGATATATAGTGAGAGAGAGAGCGCGAGATATATAGTGAGAGAGAGAGAGCGCGAGATATATAGTGAGAGAGAGAGAGCGCGAGATATATAGTGAGAGAGAGAGAGCGCGAGATATATAGTGAGAGAGAGAGAGCGCGAGATATATAGTGAGAGAGAGAGAGCGCGAGATATATAGTGAGAGAGAGAGAGCGCGAGATATATAGTGAGAGAGAGAGAGCGCGAGATATATAGTGAGAGAGAGAGCGCGAGATATATAGTGAGAGAGAGAGAGCGCGAGATATATAGTGAGAGAGAGAGCGCGAGATATATAGTGAGAGAGAGCGCGAGCTATATATAGAGAGAGAGAGAGCGAGCTATATAGTGAGAGAGAGCGCGAGCTATATATAGAGAGAGAGAGAGCGCGAGCTATATAGTGAGAGAGAGAGCGCGAGCTATATAGTGAGAGAGAGAGCGCGAGCTATATAGTGAGAGAGCGCGAGCTATATAGTGAGAGAGAGCGCGAGCTATATAGTGAGAGAGAGCGCGAGCTATATAGAGAGAGAGAGCGCGAGCTATATAGTGAGAGAGAGAGCGCGAGCTATATAGTGAGAGAGAGAGCGCGAGCTATATAGTGAGAGAGAGAGCGCGAGCTATATAGTGAGAGAGAGAGCGCGAGCTATATAGAGAGAGAGAGAGCGCGAGCTATATAGAGAGAGAGAGAGCGCGAGCTATATAGAGAGAGAGCGCGAGCTATATAGAGAGAGCGCGAGCTATATAGAGAGAGCGCGAGCTATATAGAGAGAGAGCGCGAGCTATATAGAGAGAGAGCGCGAGCTATATAGAGAGAGAGCGCGAGCTATATAGAGAGAGAGCGCGAGCTATATAGAGAGAGAGCGCGAGATATATCGTGTGAGAGAGAGAGAGCGCGAGATATATAGTGAGAGAGAGAGCGCGAGATATATAGTGAGAGAGAGAGCGCGAGATATATAGTGAGAGAGAGCGCGAGATATATAGTGAGAGAGAGCGCGAGATATATAGTGAGAGAGTGCGAGATATATAGTGAGAGAGAGAGCGCGAGATATATAGTGAGAGAGAGAGAGAGCGCGAGATATATAGTGAGAGAGAGAGCGCGAGATATATAGTGAGAGAGCGCGAGATATATAGTGAGAGAGAGAGAGCGCGAGATATATAGTGAGAGAGAGAGCGCGAGATATATAGTGAGAGAGAGAGAGCGCGAGATATATAGTGAGAGAGAGAGAGCGCGAGATATATAGTGAGAGAGAGAGCGCGAGATATATAGTGAGAGAGAGAGAGCGCGAGATATATAGTGAGAGAGAGAGAGCGCGAGATATATAGTGAGAGAGAGAGAGCGCGAGATATATAGTGAGAGAGAGAGAGCGCGAGATATATAGTGAGAGAGAGGAGAGCGCGAGATATATAGTGAGAGAGAGAGAGCGCGAGATATATAGTGAGAGAGAGAGCGCGAGATATATAGTGAGAGAGAGCGCGAGCTATATATAGAGAGAGAGAGAGCGAGCTATATAGTGAGAGAGAGCGCGAGCTATATATAGAGAGAGAGAGAGCGCGAGCTATATAGTGAGAGAGAGAGCGCGAGCTATATAGTGAGAGAGAGAGCGCGAGCTATATAGTGAGAGAGCGCGAGCTATATAGTGAGAGAGAGCGCGAGCTATATAGTGAGAGAGAGCGCGAGCTATATAGTGAGAGAGAGCGCGAGCTATATAGTGAGAGAGAGCGCGAGCTATATAGTGAGAGAGAGAGCGCGAGCTATATAGTGAGAGAGAGAGCGCGAGCTATATAGTGAGAGAGAGAGCGCGAGCTATATAGTGAGAGAGAGAGCGCGAGCTATATAGTGAGAGAGAGAGCGCGAGCTATATAGAGAGAGAGAGAGCGCGAGCTATATAGAGAGAGAGAGAGCGCGAGCTATATAGAGAGAGAGCGCGAGCTATATAGAGAGAGAGCGAGCTATATAGAGAGAGCGCGAGCTATATAGAGAGAGAGCGCGAGCTATATAGAGAGAGAGCGCGAGCTATATAGAGAGAGAGCGCGAGATATATAGTGAGAGAGAGAGAGCGCGAGATATATCGTGTGAGAGAGAGAGAGCGCGAGATATATAGTGAGAGAGAGAGCGCGAGATATATAGTGAGAGAGAGAGCGCGAGATATATAGTGAGAGAGAGCGCGAGATATATAGTGAGAGAGAGCGCGAGATATATAGTGAGAGAGAGAGCGCGAGATATATAGTGAGAGAGAGAGAGAGCGCGAGATATATAGTGAGAGAGAGAGCGCGAGATATATAGTGAGAGAGCGCGAGATATATAGTGAGAGAGAGAGAGCGCGAGATATATAGTGAGAGAGAGAGAGCGCGAGATATATAGTGAGAGAGAGAGAGCGCGAGATATATAGTGAGAGAGAGAGCGCGAGATATATAGTGAGAGAGAGAGAGCGCGAGATATATAGTGAGAGAGAGAGAGCGCGAGATAT